>JAAGNO010018043.1:25844-104731 GCA_033439905.1 Ceryle rudis
GGGGTGGGGGGAGGGGGTCAAAACTTCACCAAACTGCCCCAGTTTGGAGTCGTTCCGCTAAAAACCACCAAAATTTGTCCCTTTGGGGGAGGGGTCTAAACCCCAAACCCACTTCTGAGTAGCTGGGGGGGGGGGCGGGGCGGGGCAAGAGCATGGTAATGCAAGATAAAGGGGTGGGAAAAATAAAAGAAAGAAATAGGGAAAAATAAGACTATTGTGCATGAATACAAACCTTGGGCCCCCTCCTTCGCAGCAACCCTAACAGCAGGATGTCTTCAGCCACCATAAATCCGCTGTTTTCTGAGCAAGGATTTGAGGGACCTGCAGAATTTTGTCTAATTCTTTCCCTGAAAAGGGGAAGATTAGCAAATCTCTTCTACAACCCTCCTGTGCCTCCAAGTATCCATGGATATTTTAAGATGACTTCCCTCCTGCCTCTACTATGTGCTTTAAAATTAAAACCAAAATAATACTGCAGAGGCTGGAAGAGCTGAAATCTGACATAGTACTATCTGAATGCAGGCTACACCTTCCCCGAGTCCCAACCTGGCGTGACACACACAGGGGCATGAGCACCCTACTGACTCCAAGTTCAAGGCACAATGGTCACAGCTAAAGGAAAAACCAAACCAAACCCTCAAAAAAATAAAACAAATGCTACAACCAAACACTAAAAAAGTCAAGAGGTTCAAAAGTAACTTGGCAGTAACTTTAATATTACAGAGTTCACAGCATGTAAACTATTGATAAACACTTGGGGCAAAGACTCGTTGCCATCAATCAGAAAAGCAGTACGATTTAAGAAAGTGTTTTGGCCTGTCAACTTCGACAGCACCTTGATGTCTTTGCTAAACTGGCAAGAACAATCTACGTCACCAAAGTCTACTTCACGGTACCTATGTCAGGCTAAAGTACCGTTACACAGGATTAGTGTTATACACTGATAATGCTCTTTGGAGTGAAAGCTGATTGAACTTTGCCCCTTAAGAGTGTTTAGATAGTCTAGTGCTCTGCTAACCCACATGGGGTTGCCTATGGTTCTTCCATTACGAACAGGCTGAAAGCATCTTGGGCTCCTGAGCCTCTTTCACAAACTCTTCCTCATCCTCACTTATCTATCATGTATGCAGGGAAATGCTCATTATCCTCACCCGAGAAGCCATTTAGTCACTGATTTGGAAGTCACTGTTTAAATTCTGTATCCGTTGATGCCCCTTTTGAGTAACACTGCAGAGGGGAAGCTAACTTAGCTTTTATATTTGGGTGTTTTGACAGATGTGCTTTCACAGATTTAGTGGCTGTGGTTTAATACGTTATTGCTCTGGCCTTCTGCAAAGGTTACTGTTGTCAGATCAACAGTGGCCAAATGGGATGTGTGTCTCTGCCTCAGCAACCACAGTAACTGCTAGCAAAGGTGGGCTTGTATTAAAATCCTGACTACAGAGCATTGGCACTGCGGTATCTGCTGCAGGAGTAGAGATTATTATAGAGATGCATGGTGAAAACAGCTGAAAACTTTTGCAGCAAGGTGCATCAAAATGCAGCTGACAGGTGGGAAGCCAGAATTTCTGGGGGAATGCTGGTTTACAGAGTTCTGACCTCTCCCCAACCTCTAGTGTCTTGTTCCCATCCTTGCACATCACCATGTTGTCCCTCAGTTTGAGCTGCTGCAACCATCCATGGGGCAATCTGCAAAGTGGCAAACTGAGCCTGAAAAGGCTGAGGGAAAACGAATATGCAGAAAAAGGGTGAAATCTTTTAAACCACTGCTGCTGCCAAGGCTTTTGGACTGCAAAGAAGTATCTTGACTGGTACCCCTTAACTGTCAAATAAGCCATTATCCAATAGTAACCTAAACAATCCAATCCAGAATTCCAAAACTTCCTCAAATCCTGGTGCCCTTAATTCCATGTAGATGCTTCTGAGATCAAGACAACAACCAGTGGTGAACACAGTAAACACAAACAGAGATGACCTTAGAGGGAAAGAATTAGCCAGAAGCCTAATACTGGATTTACATTTGAAGGCATCTCACACATGGTATAAATGTGTGAAATAAAATAAAAATAAATAAAATCCTTCCTTCCCCCCCTCCCCCCCCCCGCCTCACAAAGTCCCTGGAAAACAGAACAAAACACAAAAAAATGTGAAGAAGAGAGAAGTTAAAAGTGGAACTAAACCAAACCAAAGTAAATAAAAATGTTTTACCTGACTCCCCTGGGCATGGAACAGCAGGCCTCGCAATAATGAGAGTGAGGAATGAAATTCTAAAATGAATGCAAGTGGGAGAAACTGCAGAGAAAATTGAGACAGAGTTTCACTGTTATTTATCCCAGACAAAGTGTAGACGCTCAGCTCTGAGCATTCCATGGCACAGGAACGATACCAGGATGGAGCTCCGACACAACTAATCTTCCTTTTCTATTCCCTTCTGTGCTTTTGAGAAGGAAAGGGGAGAGAAAGCAATTTAGTGTAGTGATGCAACTTGTTTACTTCTCTGTAACTCCTCAGATATGTTGGCTGGAACATATTATAGGAGGTGCAGGAGGGAAGGAAAGAAAGAGGGAAGGAAGAAGAGAGGGAATTACAGGAGTAGAAAGACGACAAAATTGTAAGACAGGCCTCCAAAATTTGCCACTGCCCCGTGGTTCATGCAAACACCATCCATACAGCCAACAGCACGCCAGCAAAATCACACAGGTTACCCAAGATGTACTGTGCTTGAACCATTTTAAGGTCTGGCCCAGTTTAACATAGTAGAAATGCTCAAATGAGCAGCTTAAGATGTCAGATCTAATGGGGCACCACGTGTCGGCCTGATTTACCACCACGACAAGCCAGTGCACTCCATGGTTGGGGCTCTAACTCCTTCTGCCAAGATGGGACACACTCAAGCTGTTGGGTAATTCAGCTTATAGCATGGCCGTGCACATGGGCAACTGCACCCTTTGTGACTGGGGTCACCGAGGGAGGCTTTGGGTCATCCTTCACTCCCAGCTTAGATCCCTGGCTGCGAAGGGAAGGGGATGGAAAAATGGAGAAGGGGAATGTTTACTAGCAAATACTGGCTTGTTTCTCCTGTCGTTCTCTAAAGCTTTTCTTCACAGAATCACAGAATGTTAGGCATAGGGACCTCAAAAGATCATCCAGTCCAACCCCCCTGACAGAGCAGGATCACCTAGATCAGGCCACACAGGAACGCATCCAGGTGGGGTTTGAGTGTCTGCAGAGGAGACTCCACAACCTCCCTGGGCAGCCTGTTCCAGCCTCTGTCACCCTCGCCCTGAAAAAGTTTCTCCTTATGTTTACATGGAACCTCCTATTTTCCAGCTTGCACCCATTGCCCTTTGTCCTATTACTGGACATCACTGTGCTGAGCCTGACTCCATCCTTCTGACATTCACCCTTTCCATATTTATAAACATTATATAAACATTCTTTGTCCCTAATGAAACCTAAGTGGTATTACAAAGGCAGAGATGGTCTCTTAGGTTAAGAAAACAACAAAGCCTACCAAATCACCAACACCTGACTGCTTTATAACCCCCTCATTAAAGCTCATACATCAACATTTACATGACAAAGTGCTTTTTATTAGAAGCAAACCATTCTTAAAATACATTAACAACTGTCACCTACATACTCAGTGGCTCTTTGTACTTTGCCTAACACTTCAGAATGCATTAAAATCACACAGAAAAGTTACGGTAACCTAACGCTTAGGAAATAAGAGTCTTTTAAAGGTTTAATTCAACCACTAATGGTTTTTCTCTCAAGTTAGGAAACATTTATCTATTGCTAATTTACTGCAGGTGTGGTAACTGAATTTGGACTTACACATCCCATCGGCAAGCAAATCACAGAAAAAGCTTCATAAATCAGTTTAAGGCAGGCCTCATGGTGCTTGGACTGAGACACAGTTTCCCCAAACAAGCGCACCCAAAACAAGCGGGAGTTTATAATTTTCACTGTCACAGCTCCTAATTTTTAAAGGTTAGAAATCAAAGCATCACCACGGTTGAATTTCGTACATTTGAATGGGATGGACATAGGGAATCCCAGAAAATTATTTTTATCATCCACTCCACACAATGGAAGAATGAAGAATGCAGGGGTTGTGATGAAGGTCTTGACTAATTGCATTATTTGGTAAAACACCTTCCCTTGAAATTTCTCTGGATAAGTCAAGATTTTTTACTTTCTCTTCGTTTTGCAGAGACTTCTCGAGCAACTATTTCACCTTTTTAAATGAATCTTCCAATGCCCACTGAGTTTTCGAGGGTTTTTTTTTCAACAAGCCTCACTGGCTCCGAGTCAGACATTGTAAGACAAGAAGCCACAGTGACTTTATCCAAGAAATATGAGGTGGCAAAGATCCAGTACACCCAGCACTCAAGGTGAAAGAACAGCATGGAAAAAGATTCACAAATTAATTGTCAATTATGGAAGACTGCCGGAGTGAATACCAGATGCATGCATGGGATAATTTATCCAGGCACCTGCACAACTGAGCTGCGGATAGTGCTGAAGCAATTACTCTATTTTTAAAAAGAATGAGATATCATCATCAGAAAAGGACATAAAAAAAGGAGCAAGTTTGTTTCCATATACATATACACACACAGAGTTAAGCTCTGAAGACCTGTACATGTACAGCCTGTGTAAGAGAGATGGTCCTCTGGAAGAAGGGGTGGGGGGGGGATATGACTAAAGGAAGTTGTCTTTAAGGAAGGCAAGGAAAGGAAAATAATTTCTCATAGTTTTTCCACCAAAAAGATGCTATTGTACCCATACATACAATATGGTCATCCTGTGGCAGGAGGTGGTACGTCCTAAGAACTCACTTCCCATACCGTGCTGCAGGAAAGTCACCAGGTGGTGAGGACTTCCACCTTCTCTGATGCAGGTCGTTTTCAAAGAGCCTGGGAGTGCTCCATATCCAGTTATAAGCAATTCCCCTGACATGCTACACAAACTCTGGATCCTTCCTGAACAAACAGCAGCGAATCACTGCTTGGCTTGTGAGACTGAAGGATGACACAGCAAATTCACTTTTTTGTCTGTGTTCTCCACCCGCCTCCTTGGTCCTAGCTCCCATTGGCATGCCACAGGAGTGCAGGGAAGAACTAGAGATTAGAGGCAGCACAGCAGCTGTTCCTCCTGGCTCTTTGAATAGAGGGAAAACAGCTTTTGCCCAATGCATGGGGAGTGATATCATCAAGTTAGCAAGCCAAGAACAGAGGGGATACATCAGAAAGGAAACAGGAACAAGAGCTTCCCCTTACAAAGCAAACAGTCATGCTTTTTTAGAGCAAAATCTTTGCCTAAAAAACTCTCACAGAGTACCTCATGGGAGGTTCAGACCATTTTCAAGTGCTAGAAGAAAAACGGTCCTGGGGTTAGAGTGGTAACCTGGATCTGGGGAGACCCACTTCAGTTCTTTGCTCTGCCAAGCGTTCTTGCATGACCTTAGGCAAAAACACTGAAGCTGTAGTTAGCAGATACCTTGGCTTCAAAAGCAAAGTCAGCCTAAGAAGTTCTTACCTTTCCTCTGCCTGCCCTTTGCTGCATCCACATTCGTGCTGCCCTCAGAGCCCAGAAGCACTATCCTGTAAACCGAATTACTGAACAGAAAGATGCTAAAAGCAAGTTTTTTGTTGTATTTTGGAGGGAGGAGGGTAATTTTCCATTGGGATGATTAAAGGATCCACAATCAATCAGTTACAGCAGCAAAACTGCAGGAGAAGAGGGGAGCCTGGAGAAGCTTGTGGTGGCACAGGGGCTGGAATAAACAAACACGAGGAAGGCTGCAAAGCCAACGTGCTATCCAAGCCAGGTGGAAGAACATCCTCCGTGGTGCCAGATGTGCTTGGACTGTGTTAGCTGCTGCTGTTTGAGATGAATGTGGCTCCCCCTTCCCAGTTGTCTCTCCAGCCCCCTTTGCAGGGGTGGCTGCCCTCCTAGCAGGGGCAGAAGAAGGAAACATTTGTCAGCACTTCACTTGATGCTGTTTGGAGGAAGAAACAGACAGGAATTTGCTTAAGCCAGCACCACCACCGAATGCAATGCATTCTTTAACCTCCTCCCTAAACCCTGGACTCACAGGCATTACCTCCTAGCTGGGGATGGGTGGCAAGACCCCACTCATGCTCCTGGGCTGCTGCGAGGATAAATAGTGTAAAGGTGCTGAGACAACCCAGGCAAATGGGGGCCAAGGGGAGACTGACAACAGAAAGCAGCAGCCAGTCTCATTTTGGTAAGCTCCAATTTTAAAAGCTGACATGCAAATCTCTACTTACCCTACATAATATGAACATTCTTCTACAAACCCCGGCTCCTGATTAACTCAGTACATCACTTGCCAGCGCTATCTGAATGAGCCTGGGAGCCCAATTAGCAGCAGATGCAGCACTAACACTCCTCACCTGCTGTGCTTACCAGTCTTCAGATCAGGAAGGGAAGGGAATATATCAAAGACTTGCAGAGGGAAGGAAGCTTAGAAAAGGGCTCAGAAAGGATGAGGGAAATAGTTGTCTGCAACTGTTCCTCAGGCAAGGAAGTAGAGCCCTATACAAAAGGGAAAACATAAGGGCCCAGGGAAAACATCGTACAGATCATGAAAAACATCCAAAGGGCTTCTCTCCTGCACCCCAGGAGCACGGTGCAGGGTGTAGCCAGGAGTGCTGCTGAGGCTGGAGGGACCGTCTGGCCTTGTCTGAACCCTGGGGAGCTCTGCCGCTTGCAGAGCTTCTCTCCCTGTGCTTTGGTACATTGGTACATCAGCATGGGCAGCTAAATCATCCCACCTTTTCTATGAGTAGTTCTTGTCCTGTTAGTGTTCCTTTAGCACCCTGAACAATAAGGAAGGAGCCTCTTGAGCCTACAGCTACAATACTAATATAACCTGGACAGGAGTCACTTAACTAAATTTTTCTGAACCCCCAAATCCTGCAGCTGCCTCCAAGTTCTACCTCTGAACCTCTGTACCAATGAACTGACTTCTCTTACCCACCAAACCATCTGTCAGCTTACGCACTTCAACTGTTACCAATGTTTTTTAAGAATAATAAGAAAGGACAACACATACCAGTTCAAATTTTTGGTCAGAGGATCAGAAAACCTGCATTTGGGAGGAGGTCCTAAAATAAGAGTTAGTAGACAGATGTGAATGCTTGAAGCTTTGAGATGTCAGGAGAAGTGGATTTAATGCTATAATTTTCTATCAACCAGCAGAAGGCAGCCGCATACTCATCCCAATAAGCCTAAATCTCCCTAGTGTATTGGGCAAGGACAGTCCGGGCACACCATGTAAACTGGTGGCCAATATAGCAGTAAATTCTACATTCCATCTTTTCTAAACTTCAGCTGTTCCAGAAGTAAAAGGTTAACGGATTTTTTTTTTTTTTTCCAGAATAGAAAACAAGCATCTTTTACATATACAGCAGTCACATATTTGGTGAACCTTTTTTATTGCTATCTTCAAGATAATCATTGTGGCTGAAGGATATAGAAAGAATAGTGTTATTCAACATATAGTCAAACTGAACATCTAGGATCCCATTACTGTACATTTTTACTGGTGTCTAAATATTAAATTATTGCTCTCCAGTGACTGCTGACCAGCCCCCAACTTCCACCCGCACATCACCCACTGGCTCGACAGCAGTCCCAGTGCGGAGGCATCACCCAGTCTGAGCCGACTGGATTGTGCAACACAGAAAAGCTTCCTGCAGTTACTGATCATAGTTTCTATAAAATGTCCTTTGGTCTCCAAAATATGTCACAAATGTCCAACATTTCCAAACAATGCTCCTGACAGTAACACAATTAAATAGATGGGGTTGTTTTCTACAGATGTATTCCCTTATCTTTGAAATGAAAATGATGATGCACTTTCAGAAAGAGGAAATTAATGTCTCTCTCACAACTGTATTTGCTTTTCAGACATTTATTCCTCATCTACAGCATGAGAAACTACTGCTACAGGTTGACAAAGATAGCTGTCACTGGTGACCACGCCATCGTGGTAAGACACTCAAACCCATGTCTGAATTCCACCCTTGAAGGTCAGGTACACAGATCAGATGCAGAAATACACATACAAAAGACGAGAAGCAAACAAACAGTGGAAAAGATTTTTATCCATCACAACAAAGAAGTTTTTAAATTACTTTTCTAATCTCGCTTTTCAAAGCAGAAGGAAGACTGAAATCATGCAAGAATTCTAATTTAAACTGAGAAGTGAAGGAAAAATCTGTCATAAGAACCGAGGTAGCAGCCTGCACTTCTGTTCTCTAGAGGACAAAAAAATAAGGCAGCATACAGCACATCCTGCCCCAGGTCTACCATAGGACCTCTGGTCAGCTCCTGGCTATTACAGGGAAAACCTGTCAAGGAGCAACCCTTCAAGACCTGGCAATGCCCGTGATGGCTCTTCTCTTTCCCAAGGGCATGCTATACTTTGGCTTTTAGTCTTCATGTTCTTCCAGAGTATTGGGATAAATTTAGTCGTTAGTAATACAGAGCGAGGGACAGAGAGTAGACATTTGCAGGCATCTCTGGACAACATCTGTAAGACAGCTGCTGCGTGACCTTGCAGAGAACTCAATCTACATGGTGCCTTGTGATCTTACATTTTGCGGCTTACCTGCCATGTAGAGGAGAAGTCTGTAATTTTTTAAGTGCTATCCACCAAAGTACCATTTCATTTTTATGGCATGACAAGATGCAGGAGCATCTGTAAAGTGAATTCCACCCAGCTGAACCGATACCATCAGTGTGCCCTGAATCCATCCCAGACCATTAGCATTAGCCAGAAGAGAAGGAGCTGCCATTTCAAAAGTTGTAAATAGGCTAGTTGCCTTGGTAAGAGTCCAAACCAACCTGCTCCTTTTGCTCTTGGACATCTTGGTACATATTTCTTGACTCAGCATCATGACTGCATTTGTTCAATATAACTTGTGTTACTACAAAGCACGTGTGGGTCTGAGGACCAAATACTGGGAAAACAGGTTTCACAGATCTGGCATTCAGATTGTGTCAAATACACTCCTACATACACACAGTATAAGACAGTGAACATTCAGATTAAGTTCCACAGAAATACCACTTTTTAAGACAAGCAATGACAATGGTCCAAAGCTTGTAGCGCGATGCAGTATTCTGGGTTAAAAGGAATTTGGGTCATGAAACTCTGAGGAGGAAAATATTCTTTCACAGGACCTACTCTCTGCTGCTTTTGATTCAAAAGCAGAGAAGTGCTTTTGGTGTGTTCCCGAAATGATCTACTGATCCTCCCCTTCCCTCCCCTGCTTTTGCAGAGGGTAAAGGTGTTGCCCTCATGACTGTCCAGACTGCACCCGCGCCAAGGTTACTTCCTACCTAGTCAAACATATGTATTCTGACCTCCCCTGTACTGATAGGGCTTTAATAGATGAAAATCAAAGATCAAATCCCTCTCTTGGTGAGTAACCTCACTTCACTGTGTTACAGGGATTACAACACACAGTCATTACCGATAACTAAAACCATTTCTCCCGAGCAGGCAGCTCTCACTGAGTCAATGTCTCAAATTCTCATGGTTTCACTTCATTGGGTTTAGAGGGTAAGAACATGGATGCCTGAGGGAGACAGCAGAAATGCCACAGCCACCCAACCTTGGCCAGCACCACCAGTACACAGAATCAGAACCGGGCAGCATACATACCAAATTAAAGCCTCTGTGTGGTGGATCACACTTGTCTGTTCTTGACTCTTGGGACTTCCAGGATAGGGTTGTTGAGCACTCAGAAAGCATGAAGTGTGACATTATTTGACAAAACCAAAAGGTGTAAATAATATATGCATATTCTTTTATCCCCAGAGAAGTCAGTGTATTATAAACTGTAAATAAATAATAAAGACATGAAGCCAAAAGCACCCAAAAATATACAGAATATATCTGAGCTGTGGCTTTATAGCTGCAACTTGGGATTTTATACATAATTTGGGGTTTTCTGTTCTTCATTCCTCAAGTGGGGAAAAAAAAAAAAAGGAATTAGCTCCAAAGAAGACTGACAGAACAGAGAAAAAAGAACTGTAAGATCCACTTGCACTTGGCTTGTTGTTTGTTGGGGTTTTTTTGTTTGGTTTTTTTTGGTGTTTTTTTAATTAGAAGGGGAAAAAGACCCAATTACTGTGCTGAAATGAAAGATTCACTCCAGATAGTCATTGACACTTGTCAGACTGCACTATAGTTTTCCTTCATGACCACCAGTACAATAAGCACCCAGTGCTTGACTTTCAGTGCAAACATTTCAAAACATCAAGTACTTGAAAATAGTCTGCACAAAGTATCTTCATGATAGTCCCCAAATATCCTCCAATATTATTCAAAGAATGAGAAAAATATTTCTTCCAAGGTATGCAAAAATGTGGAAAATTTTATGTGATGCTACTTCAGATTAAAACCATGCAATTTCATTTTATGCTTTATATACTCTCCAGTCCCACTAAGTGTAATTACAGACATCGGTCTACTTACAAATCTCACCATACAATGGAAAAAGGAATACAATTTTTAGTTGTCCAAATTACAAGAGACTGTAATATACAAAAGCAGTAAAAACAGGTTCTGCCAGCAATCAGATAACACTTACTGTAAACAATAGCTTTTGCGATTTATTTGAAACAGGTTCAGCTGCTACAACTTAAGATTTGGTTATTCTTGTTTTTGTGTTGGATTTCCAGCAGGTGGTGAGAACATGATAGAAGCGTTTAACCCCAAGAGGTTTTGAGAAGGGACTAGTATTACATTGCATATGACATAAGCCAGAGATTTATTTTGCAAAATCAGTTTTCCATCTCCCAGTGGCTTCTACCAGTTTGTACAAGCTACCTCTGAAAATTTCTTCTTCTTGGCTCTCAGCTCCCCCAGCACCACATACAGCTTAATGCCACTCAAAAGGTGACCCACCTTCAGAAGTGACTCCAAACCTCATCAGTTCTGTGTGCCCTTTTTTATGCAAGTGGGAAATTGCACAATGCACCGAAGTAAATGTTAATGGCAGATACAAGCCCAGAAAAGATGTCCTAAATTTCTTCCAACAGTGTTCAGAGGGCTGTGATTTACTGTACCTCTGGAAAGCAAGAAAGGAGCCCTTGGACATCTTAAACATCCTGCTTTGAGTGAATACCACATCATGAATATGCCGCACAACACCACTGTGTAAGCATTGTATCAGAATAGCAATCCCAGCAGGTGCTCTGTCAACAAGACAGGGTTGTACCTGCAATGAGGATGCAGACTTAAAAAGAGCCTCAAGGGCTGGATGGGATAAGGCAGTCCCCTCCTTGGACCTTACCACTTGAGAGATGCAGTGGCTTCACCTTGCTCCATGCGGCTGGGTTCTCCTACCCATTTCCTCACTCCCAGCATCCCCAAAGGCTGAGCTCAACCATCTCAGACACAGAATAAATGCTTTACAAACTCTCCAATCGGTAACTGTTTTCTAACCCAATTTCCCAGACTCAAGGAGACCAGATCCACTGTGTCCATTCACAGTTTCTGTGAAGACAAGGAATGTTTTTTACATTAACATCAGTGGCTACCGATAAAGCCAGAAAAAATTACTGCAATCTGATGTTTTCTCTCTACCTCCAGGTGTACATCACTTTGAGTTGCAAGATACTTAAGGTCTGTACTTTGTTTATTTTCCTAAAGCAGATTAGCAGGAAAATGGAAGGTTAACAGAACATTAAGGTTGAGAATTTAAATGAACTAGTTAGGAAAAACAAGGCTGTAATTCTCATAATCACTCTACGTCAACCATCTTGCACACATTCAGAATTCGATATTGTTGTAGATGCTGGGAAATTTATGTTGCAGTGTACCTGTAATATGACAGAGCTGCACTTATTACAGGAACTTTTAATTTCCTAACTTGTACATTAAATTCCCAATGTACTTTTGTGCTAACTCTCTTCTGTTGGAGGTAGGGTTTTTTTAAACACTCATTTCCCATGCTTTAAAAACAAATGAATGAAATAGTGTTTGAATACTGAAATAAATGCAATGACTTTTGCCAACTTCTACATACAATTTACAGACTAAATATATCAATCCACCTCACACCTATACCTTTAGAATCAATTACTGAAATAACTGTATTTAGTGTGCAAAACCCAACAGCACATGTAATAGGGAGTCTCGCACATTAAAAGTTTAGAGAACCCTTATGGATGGGTGACTAGAACTTCAATAACCTACAGAATTACTTCAAGCAGCTAAAAAAGGCACAGCATAGTTAAGGTTCAGCATGGGAGAAGGGTTAAAAACTCCTCCCAGAGGGAACTGGTTTATGTTGTGTTAGCCTTCCTCCCCACCCTTCCAAAAACCACTCCTCAAAACTATGACTAATGCAACTCCCTTTGACAAGTAACTAAGTCTGTGGGCCAAAAACTGATCATCAGCCGTCCCAGCCAACATGCCACCTACGCTTGCTTGAGAAGTGCTTGGTGCCTTTAGTGGCCAGAGCTTTGACTTGAGTTTTTCCTACCTGACTTGAACAGGGCCCCTTCCTGTATGATGCACTTAGCAAGGAACTTCTACCCCTGACTAAAACTTCTTGACCCTCCTGCAAACGGCCAGGAAAATTCAGATAAAAATACTCCTTTTCCTACCAACTCAGGAAGCAGGCTTTCTTCACTAAGACATCAAAAGCACTTATTTAGCACAAATCATTTCTACCCTGACTTGCGTGAGCAAGGGGAGAGAAAGCACCATGGCCGCCTCCCCCCCACCGCTGAGGCTGCCTTCGGGTCAGCATCCTTGCCAGTACAGCTCGAGTCCTACGCACACATTTCTGAAGTTCACATTTGCTTCAGGGAGGGAAAGATGCATTGAAAGAGGCATCCAGGACAAACACAAGACCTCATAGCTGACATAACCCAGCAAATATCTTCAAAGCTTCATCTTTCCAAAATTAGGACTGAGGAATAAAACTATTTAAAACTATTCTTCTTCTGCCTAACATTTGCAAGCTAGTTCCAAAAGCAAGATAAAGATGACCACCTCACCTCTTGAAAGAGCACATTTCAGAATCAGAAGCCAGCAAATGAAAGACATTTTTATTTTTGCAGCCTTGAGATGTAGAGCAGATCCCAAACGCCATTTAACATTGCCACATTTGCTCATAGTTCAGCCCGCCTTCAGCAGAGGCAGAACCTTCGAAATGGCTGCTGCGGCTCATCTCAGCAGATGTAGTGCACTTTCCCAGACCAAAGTTTAAAAATCCCAAAATAGCTCTAGCGAGTGTGCTTGGTATGGACGCTGAGGAAGGGCAATCTGGGTCGTCTTCTCCTCGCAAAGCTCTGCTCAAGTCTGGCCAGATTCCAGGAATGAACATTTCTCTGCAGATGGCTAGAGCAGCATTTAACAGTAGGAACCATAAAAGACTTCCACTTCTGATTATGTATATTATGATTATTTTTCATTTAGATTTTTTAAGAGCGTGGGCATCTCCCCTCTCCCTCTTTCTTTTTTACAGCTATTTAAAGGTAGGCATCACATGCTTTGATTTCCCCCACCAGCATTTATTTAGCTTTAAGCTACCTCAGACCAAAATTTTTTTATCTGTTCAATATATTACAGTCCGGTACACCGCCGAGCAGACTGAATTACTGCCAGAGTACTAGGTAAATCAAACCCACATGTTAAGCAAAACAGAAATGCAATGCAATGAGCGCCTGTCCACAATCATTCAGCTATAGGTGTCACTCCCACGTTTACCATATGAATAGATGAAGATTCCCTCAAAGCGACAGAAACTTAATTCTCCCTCCCAGATTCAAATGTATGCATTAAGGAAATACTTCAAACATCAATATCTTTTCCTCCTAAGGCGCACTTCTTGTCTGTAATTAGTTCCCATTGGTCAAGTGGTTTTGCTTTTATGTACCAGGTTATAGTAATGTTTTAAGCGATGCTCTGTGATTCATCCTACACTGTCTAATATGATGATTTTTCTTCCCTTTAACCCAGAATAAGAAGGAAAGGAGAGAAAAAAGAGAGAAGGGGAAAAAAAAAAAAAGATTGCCTGCAATCATACTGTTACACTGTGCACAGTTTATGGCTGGCACACATCCAGTTTGCAGTTGCGATAAGAAATGTGTAATCCTATTATACGGAGAGGAGTCAGAATGTACAAATAGGTCCTGGAAATAGGAACTTCTCCTGTAAGATTATTCTTTTCGCCATAATAATTCTGCAAGTAGGTCTAGACGGTAGCTCTTTGCTATTCTCCCCACTGCTAATGGAAAGGCAACTGTCAAAACAATTTGCCACACGTGAGCTGGGATTTTTGCAAGAAACAAAAAGAAGTAGCACCGCACTTTGGCGTACAGCAGTGACGTTAATTAAAACAACGGCTACAGCCCGGCAGCCTGGCGCGCAAAGAGTCTGTCGCGTTGCGTAAAGAGAGCCCACGTTGCCTCGACGCCGCCACGTTCTGCCAGGTTGTAAAATCCTGCACACTAAGCAGTTTTGAAGAAGCATTAACTGCTTATCAGGGACAAAAGCTGGTTTTCATGGCATTTTGTGTCACTGTTTCCTTAATAAGACAATACAGAAACCATTTCCCGAGCACAGGGTTATTGGGCTGCTAAAAGCACGTTCTTGCACTGAAAGTAGAAAACCAAATACCACCTACCATGTAAGTCAGCATCCCCGTGGAGTTAAATTCCCGGATAATTCAAACCCGATTATCTATTTTTCTCATTTCCTTCGCATGACAACACTGCAGTATTGTGGCTAAGATTCAAAAAAGTGGCTCTGTGTTCCCTGACTTCCCCCTGCATAAGTGCTTTTGACTTAAGTGAGGCAAGTTAAAAGACAGGACAGTGTTCTCTTGAAAGACTGTCATTTTCTGCACAAGGACCCTTGCAGCAGGGAGATGATGAGATCCATGCCAGAAGCAGCTGCGCTCCCCAGCAAACCAGGTCGCCGTTTAACCTTACTCCTGTCTGACCAAAGAATAAGTTGCTCGGAGGGAAGGGCTTTTGAAGTTCAAAATATTAAGAAAGAAGGGTTTTTCCTAGGAAAAAGAATAAACAAACAAATGAAAAAACCCCACTTAGAAGCACATCATGTAGGAGTAAAGGACATGGTCACATGGTTGCAAGGTATAAGTACCATAAATTAGCTCAAGCAGCAGCAGGGTACACCAGCTTATTACGAACCCCATCAGACTGCAGCTAGAGTGTTATCAGCTTCTGAATAACCTGCCTTGGTATATTTGTATATATCACCCTAGACTGGGTATATTTGCATGATGCTGCAATTACTTCTGTGACTGCAGCATAGACATACTCAGTAAGTACCAACAAATGCCTTCAACATCCTGATTTCCATCTTGCCACAGCAGCAGAGCTCACAGGTAGGAAACATCATTCTCTTCAGTGTAGAAAAGGGAGTTGTCAGTTGGAAAGGGGGAAAAAAAAAGAAAAAAAAAAAAAGGAAAACAGTTCTATTAAAATCAAGATACTCTACATTTACAGGCCTTCAGAGACAGTGACTAAACGGTGTCCTAGGTCAGAGGAGTGTCCGCTCGTCTCCATTAAGCTCAGCAGGAGGATACGTGTGTGTAAATCAGAATTTAAACACATTAAATAACTAAGGTGTGGAGTGTTTTTTAACCATAAGTAAAACTCTCCCACTAAGATCACTGAATTCTGGATTTTCCCAACTACTCTGTGATCCAAGCATCAGGCCATGCAGAGACTGAGGGCAGCCTCAGGTCAGACTGGATGAGGTGCCTTCCAACCTCAGCAGTTCTGTGAGTCTCTGATAATTAAATAATATTTACTTATTGCAAAAAAAAAAAAAAAAAAGCCTGACCATCACAAATTCCAAGTGTAAAATACCAGTGAGGGGATCAGATTAAAATGATTCTGTTGAGTTAAAGTGGGCAGGAAGACACGTACTGCAATCCAATTAGCAAAGAAGCTTTTCCACATGTTGTTAAAGTGCCTTTTGCACCGAACTACCTTCACCTGACCTGACAAGTGGCGAATTATCTGTTGTAGCTGGGCTCTCTTGCAGAGTAATTAAAAGAAAACAGCAAACGAGATGTACAAAACCTGCATAATTTTCATATTAATATGAACCTAGCGAATTAATGCAAACCGAGCAGTTCGCAAAATCTTTCCGTAACAGGAAAGTTATGACTAATTCAAAGTAGTGAAAGACAACAAAACCAATCAGAAATCAACCCCTAAAAAAACCCAAACCTAACCAAAAAAACCCAAACCAAAACAAAACAGGAGATTTGTTGAAAATATAATACGAATTTGACGTGTCTTTTGAGATATTTAGGGGTTTGTTGTTTGTTTTTTTTTTCTCCAGCTTCCTCTCACTACAGCTAGTGTCGTCATTACAGAAAGCAGCAGAAGACACTGTTGTGTGTACATGCAGACACAAATCCCCAGCAATTATTCCATGAACAAAAGCAAACACGCTGCACTGTGTGCGGCAGGGCATTTAATCAAAATAGCCTTTAGAAAGAAAACAAACAAACAAAAACTGTAATCATCTTCTGAGGGTCACTCAAGGTTTCCTGCAAGAAACACATGACTATTTGTTAATGCAAGTACCATTTGGAGGCAGTTCAGGAAGACCATGAGGGCAACTGGTAGATTTGTGAAGGACTGACCAGCTGACTAGTGTGATCAAAAGTCCAGCACAGTGATGCTGCCCTTCTTGCTATTCAGCACTGGGCACCCATTGTGTGAGTGACCCTCACACACACTCCCCAATTTCTCTTGGGGGTAAAGCAATGGCACTGCAGCCTGAAAAAGTCCTTATTGTCATGTTTTAGACTCAAGCTGTCCTCTCCATATTCATGCAACACCATCTCCAGTGCACAATACCCTGGTACCGCCAAGCAGCTAATACTAAAATAAATAAAGGTGTGTTGTTTCCACTAAGCTGGATCCTCCTATAGCTGGATCCCCTAGCTGTCTTGTACTTTCTCCTTTCCCTGAAACACCTCCTGGAGACCAGTATGTAGCTTCAAGAGGCATTATAATGGTGACAGGGAACAAGCTATCACCTGGGAGGTACATACAGAAGTATTTTTGTATGGAAAGCACCATGCTTCGCTGGCCTGTCTTCTTAAAACCACTTCTGTCCTTCCTTGGGACATGCAAGCAGGATTAAGAGTCATCCTCTGACTTCTGCCAGTTTCTGTGCTGAAATGACGTTGCTGTTTTTTGATATCTGGCTGAAGTGTGAGTAACGGATGTCGTTATCAACTCAGAGCTATAGAGAAAACAGAATCTGCTCTTTTGCAAAATCCTTCAGCTAGGATAAATCATATTGCCGCTGTGGTATACGTTTTACATAACAAAATGCATATGGACAAAAATAAATCGGCAGCTGGGGCTTCAGCATAGTCTGCTCATGAGGGAAGATCCTTCTACGTCTCTTGACAAACAGGCAGGCAGATTACTGGAAAATTTTGTCTGCAAGTTTCTTGATGACTCAGGAGGGGTTCCTGGTACCTGTAACACTGCCTAAACTGTGCAGGAAAAAATACTCCCCTTGTACTGTGGGAAGCATGTAAGTGTGGCTGATAACATCACAATGTACCTTTTCCAGGTACATTTTAGAACTGACCATTTACTTAACTTTTATCCCATACAGAAGGATAGAAAAAATAAAGATGTTTGTACTACTACAGGTCATTCGACAAGTCACATTACACCAGGAAAACCTGAAGAAAGGCACAAAGAATAACTTACTTTCATGGTATGCAAAACTTTCCCCTCTTCTGCAATTTGCTCCCTATTTTATCTCATATTCTGTTAGCGTATATTTTGATCTTTGTTTTAACTGTACAGAAAGGGAAGAAAAAAAAGCATGAAATAAGTAAAAGGTGCTGTGTGAAATGGTAGGGTGGATAGGCAGTTACTGGTGGAGGGAAGAGATAAAAAATTGTACTGATCTATGAACGAACCCCCACCAAAAACAACAAATAACTAAAACATACATGAGCTAAGAAATATTAAAGATGACCAAAGAGAAGCCAGTAATTAGGAGCAGGTTTTCCACGGACCAGTTATGATCTGAGCAATTATGGTAGTAACAACCAACTTCATTTATTCATTTAATATCTAGAAATACAGGGAAAAAAATCTTCAGATGAAAGCATTTTTTTTTCGAAATTCTATTTTCACTGAAAACCACTAAAAACAGAGGTAGCCTATTAAAAAGCCTAGTCCTGTTCAAATTGCCAATTTAGACTTCATTCCAAGAAAACTGAAGTATAAAGAAATGCCTTCCCCCCCACCCCTAAAAGCCCAACAACTCCCCTCCCCATCAGTCTCCAAACCAAACACAAATACTGTACAAGTCTACCCAAAAGAACGCATCAGTTGCATTGAAGTCCCACTGCAGTTTTCATACGGTTCATTGTTTGAGTTAATTTAATTAAAAGAGGGTCCAGATGATTATTATCCTAGCAATAGGAAACCGTGTAGACAGTAGAATGGCAGATTGCCACCATCGTTGCATCTTTTAACTGAAAGCACGGCTAAGGGAAGAGGATAAAATAAGCCTGCCTTGATAACCATCACAGAAGCTGACATCTTCCAACCATTTTCATTGGCTGATACAAGACTCAGGTGTTGTCCAGTCTGTCAACTTTTGGCAATCAATTAGGCGCTGTGAAAATGACCATAATCAGTTTAAGCAAGAAAATTTACTGTCAGAGTATACTGCAAGGACACAACTTACACATTCCTCACAGCAGTGAAGGCAGCATTATTTATGGTCCAAACATCAGTCTGAGGCTCAGATGGTCTGAGGTCCGCTCCCAACGCTACCATACAGTTCCCTAGGGAAATGTAGTGCTTGCCTCCATAAGGCCATAGGCTGTAAGGCCAAGGTCACATCAGTTTGACAAGGACTGTAGAAATATACAAGTAGAATAAAATGATACAATTTTAAGGAATATATAAACAGCTCAGGCCCTCAAGTTCAGCTGTCTACAGAGCACCACTCAAACCACAAGCAGCAAGCCACCTATGGAAACCTTTCTGAAAACCATTTGGATTAGGAATATTCCTTAAAACTCTATAGGGACATAAATCAGTGCTGCTGATCTGCACACTTCTCTGCTTCGAAGCCCAGTAATACTAAACTGAATTCCATTTGCTGAGAATAAATATTTCCATGAGCAAACATTTTTAAATAAGGGATGGTTTTTTTTTAATGATTGGAAGATATTTTTGCATGCAATTTCAATTCTGATCTACACACTCCCAAATAAAAGCTTTTCTGTTAGTATAGTACAAGAATATAAAAAGGAATAAATGAACAACTTCTGTCTTCGCCAAGCACAAGAAAAAAAAAGGTCAAATGATTTGACCAAGGTCAAAAAAACAAGCCGGGGGAAGCAAGGCCTAAAGTCAAGCACATGATTTCACCTGTAGATTTCAGAGTTTGAGGCCAACAGCTTAACTGATAGACCCTCCCTTGTCTCTTAGGAATCTATACATCTAAACACATACTCCAACCTCATAAATAAATAAATCTTCCTAAACTGGAATGAAGACACTTTGGTTTGATATCTGAGCAGAAAGATGCTTCAGTAACTAGGAAACCATCTGTTGCAGGTGAGATGAAGCTCAAATCTATTCCTTCCCCAACAGCCTTTGAGACACCACACAAATGATGGGAAGTTAGGTAGCCAAACAGGCCTCTCATTAGCCATTGTCTCAGCTGCATCTCTGAAACAGAGAAAATACTCCACTATCCCTAGACCAGGTTTTATATGAGGTACACTGAGAAAGTCTAATATGAATGTTTTGGAGGACAACTCCTCTAAATGTTGACACAAGATGAAAATACCACTGCATGATTCCGGCCAAATAAGGTAGAAGGAATGCATTTAAAAGATAAAATAGAAATATAGTCCTTTCAGATTGGTGTACTCTTCCTCTCTGCTCATTTCCAGTTTAGAAGAATACACGTGGAAAAGAGACCATAAAGTAAGAGGGGTAGCCATTAGCTGTCTTCACCTCCAGTCTCCCCCCCCAGTTTCAAGTTCTTTCTGCACTAATGCACATGTGCACACCACAGGCAACAGCTGGAGCTGCTACACTACCATTATGTGATTACAGGCAACAGGAAAAGAGCCTTCTGCAGATGTTCTCTTTCCTGAGCACAACTTTCGTACCACAAGAAGTCTGAGAGTTTTCCAACTCAGACAACTCTTCAACATGGCATAATAAAAACCCATCCACACAGCCAAGGATCTGCCCTCAGCCAGCAGTAATTAAAATTAATCATTCACAATTATTTTCACGGGCATGTTCAAAAAGACACACAGCCAGCTCGCTGAATCCTCAAAAGTTGACAGACCTTGAAATAGGCTGTGGTCAGGTACAGCGTGTTCCTGGGTTTCAAGCAGTTAAAAACATGCTTTGAATATCGATTCACCATCCCACTCACAGAACCTGCAGCACGGATGGCCAGAGTCACCTCAGTCCTGCAGTCAAACACTTGAGCTGGCATTAAGAAGTGGGAATGGGAAGCAAAGAATTTTTTTGGATGAACATTGCTATGTCTGTAATTATTGCTGCCCTGCTGGGATTCAGGGCCACATCACTATTAAACTTTCTTATTCTTGAATCTTCGTGTCTTCTGAACTTGAGATTCTTCCCATTTTCCACATATTTGTATTAAGTTTTTAATCACTCTCTTCTTCCCTTTCAGCTTCACTGCTCAGGCTATTTTGAAGGAGGTGAAGAGGTTTCTAAGGTACAGAGTAGCCTGAAGGTTATCAGTTTCCAAGCTTCAAAAACTACTGAAGAAATTACATTTACAGAGGTAAAAGAATGAATAAAATTTGATGTAAGGGATTAGGACTGTCACTTTCTGGAACACTATTTACTTATACAAGTAATTTTTATGGGAGTGAACATCTACTATTCATGATGGCAGCCTTGATCCATTCTGTCCCTTTGAAACCTACCATAAAATGTAGAAGTGCACGCCTTATGTATATAATCCCAAAATTTGTAGGCAGTATGTTAGACCAAGATTGTAACCATTGCAGAGAGAAAGCAATCTCATGCCTAACAGATGGCAGATCCCTAGGTAGCAACCTGCCTAACACTGCTTCCTTTTCATCAGCTGGAGTATTGATTTTTTTACAATACATACCAGAGGAAAAAAGTTTTATCCGGATATATGAAGGAGGAGCAGGGTAATGGGATTGTCTGCCTCCCACCATGTCCATTCTACAGTTAGAGTTCTAAACTGTAACTAAAAAGCAAAAGATGGTGGAAGATTCAACTTATATTAATCAACTCTCAGCATGGCTTTAGGTCAGAAGGCTTCAAAGGCACAGATATTCTCTCTTTGCTGAAATAGAGAAATACCTGATAAATAGGTTTCTTTTTTATGTTTACAGTGTAGAGTGATTTTTCTACAGTATACGTAGGTCTGCTGCTGCACTGGAAACAGGAGCACTCAATGGAGAGGGAACAGTTACACAGGCAGGGCTCAGGAAATCTCTTTTCTTTAAGAAATTCAGTCAGGAAATAAAAAAAAAAGAGGTAAGCCTTGTAAAATAACTGCAGCACTCAAGCTCAGAAGTCTCCATGGCTGTCAGCAACACCGAAGCAAGACTGCAAATGTCACCCCAGATTTCTTTACATTTTATTCAGCATACCAACTTTTTTTTCCCTACACTGCATATTTACACCATGCTTCTCTTGTATTGTTCACTGCAATTTGTAATCATCATAATTTACTGATTTGTAACATATCCTTATTACGCCAGTTTCTCACTGAAGGTGGCAGTAAAGTCATTAGGACCCTAAAATTTATGGCACCCCCCCCCAACCCCCAGCTTCTCCTTTGTAAACCATGAGCCCTGCACTTGCAGCGAGGTCTCCTGAGATGTAACTTTAGACCCAGGATGAATACTGCCAGCTCTCAGATCAGCTCTTACTTCATCCCCTCCTTCCACAGCCATGAGAATTTCCAGCTCAGAAGAGCAGTGGGGATCAGTGTCTCCTGATAGGCTGCCAGGGAGAGCCCAGCCAGCACCCCAGCATCACCCCATCCCCCCAGTCATTTGACAATAAAGCCTGACTTGTGCACTTTATATATTTTTTTGCCCCACCCTCAAAGTTTTAAAGTTATCTGGAAGAAGGCTCAAAGGTGTGAAACACAGAAATAATTTCAAAGGGTAGCAGCCTTATTTCATCGTATTTTAGGGCCTTTGGAAAGTCAAGACTAAATTAATCACAGATAAAACATTTTCACAAGCTTGTACAAAGTCAACAGGGACCTTGGATGAACCCTAGCACATCAAAGGAAAAAGAGAGGAGGGGTTAAAGGGAGAGGGAACTGTTAGAAGAGGCATGCGGAGGCCCAAAACAACCTTGGGAACACAGAAATAGCAAGAGCAGGCAGGGGCAGGGTGGGTGTGCACGTGGTCATGGGGAGGGTGCAGCTCCCTGAAATTTCCTGGCTGTTCAACATAAAATGAAGAGTCCAAATGTCCAGGCACTGACATGTTCTCCCCCGAGCAGAGGTGTGGAACAGCTCTGAGCAGAGGTGAAAGCCCCAGTTCCTCTTCCAACCACCAGACAATCTTACTAGTAAGGGATTAAAGTGGTTTAAGTAACTATACATTTAATAAGGTCAGAAGGACACAGTTACATGTTCATTGTTTTGAGCTATGCATCACTTTGTATTTTTGTTTCCATTTTAAATACAAACATAACAGTTTTTTGCCAGAGTTGACACAGTCTAAGTATATAAGCAAGGCAAAGAACACCAGGACAAGTACCACCTTTTATTAGTCCGTTGACAGACAAAACATGAGCTTTTAGACAGCAAAATCTGCAGACATGAGATCGTTACACAGCAAAGACCACTGCTCTTTAAATACATACACTTACAAATATACATGCATATATACACACAGAAACAAAAAAATCTCCTACCTTGCTTTAAAGTCTGAAAGACTTTCTCAAGCTTGCGCTGCCAGCAACAAAACCCCCTCATCTTTGCTTTGGTTGGGGAAAATTACAATTGAGAAAAATAGACCCATGGAAAGACCCCAGCAGCAGAAGACTAAGTTATCCATTAACTACTGTGGTTATGGAAAAGTGCTATTTCTTATTCTGGGCCTCACTTCTCTTTGCCATTCTTTTCATCCATCTTAAAAATGACTGTAGAATTTAAGCAAATAAGGTCATTTGGGGGCATCTTGTGTTCCTGGGTAAAGCATTCCCTTATCCCAACCTCAGGGGACAAAAATAAAAAAAAAAAATCAACATAAACATCAAGCAGCAGCAAAGAGAAGTTTAAATTTCTTCAGCAGTCTCTTTCCCCCTTCCTAATGCAAATTCAGAGCAGTTCCTGTAGAGACCATAAACACCCACACAACTTTCCAGGTGTGGGGGGTGGAAACACAACCACACCAGCAAATATGTAACAACAATTTCTTTACCCTTTCTTTGTTAAGTGACTGGATACAAAACCTGCTGCTGCCTCACGGACAAACACACACAGAGCCTTGAGCAGAACAGAAAGACGTTTTGGGGCACTGTGAGGATTTGGTGTGTGTCTTATCTTTCCTTGTACACTCAACAGTCTGCATAACCTAATAGCATTAGCTTACTAACAGATTTATTAATAGGTGTGGGGGAAGGGCAAGGAAGAGTGAAAAAAAAGCCACTAAAACATATTCCACCTACACACCTTACTATTAATCATAAACTCAGGTAGAAAGCAAATTGCTTCTTTGCTACTCCTGGACCAGGAGAAGAAAGAAAACAAGACACACACACACACACACACACACACAAAAAAAAAAAGACTGAAAGACAGGCAGGAAAAGCATCTATTTTAATCTTTTTTTTTTTTTTCTTGAAATCATCATATTAAAAAAAAATTCTAATAACTGCTGCATTTATCAATCCATGACAAGGAAAGTATAAAAAAAATAAAACCCAAAACCCACAAAAAAAAACCCCCAACAAACAACTCAAGGAACTGCCACAACATCATACAGTTAGTAATTTCAGAGCGATAAATACAGTGCTGGCCTCAGACAGCTACAAGGATTAGATTTAGCTGTAAAACAACAAGTGCAGTTAACAGTTGCTGTTGGGTCTGGTGTCAGGATTAGAAAGCACTGCTAATCACAAGAAATGTAAAAAGATTAAGAGGTGATGGTTGCTAGTAAGGTTTTTAAGAGCATGTAAGTGCTAGAATTCATACCAGGATTAAAATTCCTCAAGCAAAAATAAAATAAAAAAAAAAAGATAGATAGTTCATAAATGCAGCAGCCTGTTTCACTTGCACTGTCCACAATTAATTTCCAAGGATTAGGGGATTTTAAGAGTAGAAAAGTGAAATGTATGCCATTGCTTATGCCGAAGTGTCCTAGAAGGGCTTTAGTGAGAAGCAAGCATTTCTATTCTGGTCCCTACGAATTAACTACGGCAATCTAAAACCTATTAAATTAGTGGATTTGGGAGATCTAGTTTACCAAAAACCTGCCTGAACACAGTCGAGTCGCAGCTTTAAAAGGCACTGTAAGAGAAATGATGATGGCATCCAGTATCTGCTTCCTTTCAGCAGGAAGAATAAGACGACACCTTAATTTCCTGTTTTGTTTCCAGATGGTTTAGATTCACCTCTATGGTCTGTTTCTGTTCTTAGTTACCAAGGACAAGTATAGCTCCCCATATAAAATATTCAGTCTGGAGTGTTATAAAAAAATCCTCTCCAGAGGAAAAAAAAAAAACCTCAACAAAAAAAATCAGCATCCAGAAACCTAAAAATGAGAGTATTAAAAAAAAAAAAAAAACAAATTTGAATTTTGGATGGAAAATATTACTAAAAAGGCATTTTAACCAGTGCAGATGACAGCATCATGTGGTCAGATTGCCTAGTCTGCTTATGACTGAGTGCTCTCCGTTAGCAACAACTGCAAAATTCATCGCAGTCACCCCTGGCCATCACCATCTCAAACTGCACAGTCCGTAGCACATCATCTGAAGGAGAACGCAGAACGCAGACTTCTACAAAGCTCATCGGTTTCCCCACAGGCCTGACGGACAATCAACAGTAGTTTAGTGGCAAGGCCACTCAAAACTTGCCTCTCTCCCACAGTGCCCCAAATTTATCCAGTGATTCAGAGTAAAACAAGTGCTACCACATGATTTCATGACCATTTGCCCTGCTCAGCTGCATTTCCTCCTGGGCCTCCAAGGAGCAAAAAAGTTGATTCAGACCAACCTCTCTTCACTCATTAATTTATCTTCTGTAAATCTGAACCTCGCTATTCAAAGGGTTGGCGAGTGGTGTGCAGTAAGACTGTCTCATCATTTTCTAGCGCACCTTTCAGTCAACTGCCCCTGGAGCATCTGTCTAGATTTTCAGACTCCGTAAGACTAGTTTTCCCTTCTGTTTCTCCCAAATGAACATTTTTTTCCAGATGCCTGTAGCAGAAGCAGAAATAACCATCTTCCAAGAGTTATAAAACAGTCGCATTAAATAATAGAGGTGTAAGCACTGTGCATGATTTCTGCAGAAGTCTTTTCAGTAGAACAGATAAATTTATTCACTGCATTATGGAACAGTTTGAGAAAACAAGATCATACAATGTACACTGCCTCTATTTAAATTGTTTCATTTCTATTCATGAGTGCTCTGATTAGATACACTGAAAATATCATCAGTAAGAAATAAATAATTCTGCCAAATTAATAGTTGTTTATTTCTTTTACCTGAAAATATAAGTAGCATCTCATTCACACTGGATAAAGCTGCTGTAATTTGGATGCATCGATCTTACTGGTTCAAGTCTACACAGCACACCGAGACAGGTAATCATCTGTTTTCTTAATATTAAACACCTTCTTTCAAAATGATAAGTTATTTAGCAACTTAAGATGGGTTAGTATATGCTTTGCTTAGAGAGGTTTAATAGCCAACTAGGTTGTTTTTTTCCTGTAGCTGTTTTCCCCAAATAGAGGGTTGAGAGAAATAAATTGCTTCAAATGTAGAAAGTGGTTTAGAAATAGTATTTTAGGGAAAACAGGTATATTTTCTGTATTGGATGAAATTTGTCTCAAGCTCAGCGAACATTCTTTGATTAATAACACCATTTTCCCTCAGAAAGGAAGCAGCCAGAAGAAACCATCACTAACATCAACAGATGATGGGGAGCTACTAACCAGACCCAAACCAAGAGTTCTTCAGTACCTCCCTCCCGGTTAAGGTTTTTGCTTCAGAAACTTTGGAAGGGCTGGATTTGTGCAAATGGAGCAGAAAATTATATTATTTAGTGGAAAGATAAGACTAATATTTCAGTTGGAAAAAAACCCCAAACCAACCAACCAAAAACAAAACAAACAAACAAAATAACCACCAAAAAATGACTAAGCCCACAAAGCTAAGATATGTTTTACACATCACAGAATGATGAATGCAGTAAGTCTGCTCAGTTTACAAATCTCTGGCAAAAACCCCTCTACATTTTTGAAAAATTCATCCAGTTGACTCTACAACGAATTATTCTAAAAATCAAATATAATTTCTGCAACATTTAAAACAAAACAAAACAAAAAGCACAGCTGAGTATCTCAAGAGCACCCTGTTTGCAAAGCAGCCAAGTGATACACCTCAGAGAGCTACTGTTAGCTACTGCAGGCAAGATAAATCAAGAAAATGCTGAATTGAGGTGCAATTTGACAGTTATTAGCAGAACAGGAGTAATTTGATGAAGAAGAAAAAAAATCTGACAAAAGCTCTGTTCACAGCACAGATTTTGGCAGCCTATTTGCACATAAATTGGAAAAAACAATTCTTGCATTAGAAACTGATGAAGATGAAACAATATACCCTAAATCCTAACATATTTGAAATTATTTTCTTTGATTCAAAGCTGATAATCCTGTAACAGCCAGTAACTAAACAGGGGCTTACCAGACTTGCTCTGCATGTTGAAGAGACTGCACAGTCAGATCCTGATCTAAGGCCATTGAACTATCAGAATAAATGGATTTACTGCTATATGCACCTTTGTTTTTGCCATCTGAAAGCATCTACAGTGCACAGAACATTCGGCTGTTTTAAGCATTAGCGGCATAAATATCCCCCCGTGTACCGTACACTTCACCACTCTGGGTTCCCATAAATCAAGCGTACAACCAATCATCTTTTTTATGTTGGACGTTAATGGCAACTCTATTATTCGAATCCAGGCTGTGTAGAGTTGCCTTTCACGGGGATGTAAAGCAGCTCACGATCAGGCATACGGCTGAGTAAGAGAAGATTCAAATCTGGCCATCATCTTCCCACTACAACCCCACCGCCATCAGATATGGGACATTCTGCATCTTTCAATTTATCTCATCTGTGCAAAAGGCTTTAAAAAAAACCCCACAACCAACTCCTATATGAAGGAAAACAAAATTCAGAAAGCTGTTTACGGTCTTCAAGATCTGACTCTTTGTGTCCCCTTAAACATTCAGCGTAAACATTTTCGCTCACATACTCGTATGCGGAGATGCTGTTCTTTACTGCATTACAATTAGATGCATAGATTAAGAGGTATCTTTCGTTGTCATTATATCAAACTCTTCTACAAACGTACAAAGGGATTTTACAGACTGTCGTCTTTTCTGCTTACCCGTGAATTTTCACGCTCAGCATGAAATGCAGTAAAAGTGAAAGATACCTTCCCTGTGTTTACAGTGCCCACCAAGAACCAGTTCAAAACCAAACAGAACTCAGCTATGATTTAAGCAGCACAAACTGTTCTCCCACGGGGTTTCTCTTTTTCTCTCCCCTTCTCTTCATTTTTCAGTTCATGAGGATAGGGAACATGAAAACTAAATGGATTTATGTTTAAATAATTCATCTTTTCAGGCACATCAAACCAAGTACCAAAGTTCATCCACAGGGCTGGCCAGATTTAGCTGATTCCAGAGGTATTTTAAACAGCATTCTGGACTGCTAGTCACAAAAGGAACTGCTGAACAGTTGTGTTGATAGAGTTGTTTTGAAAGAACATGTGTTGAAACTCTACCTATTCTTACTGACCACAGCTGATGGGGAGACATTACCAGCCATGCCAAACTGCCACTGCGATCTGGAGACTTGTGCCTGCACAAGAGATGCTCTGTGAGTGGGGCGAGCTCTGGCACATCTTGGGAAGACGAAAAGAATTACAAAGGCTGAGCATCATTTTCCTGCCAAGTGGTAAGAAAACACGCAGCAACATAAAGCATCTTTAGGAGCGCAAGTCCCACAGGGCAGACATCTGCACTTGCCAAGTTGATCCCACAAGCCAAGTTCCCTTAAACTAAGGTCCCATGGGGACTGGGAAGTGAAGCGATGGTAGTAATGCTCCTCCTCTTTAAGCAATGAAGAAAAATAGAGAGGGGTTTTTTTGTATATTTTTAAACATCCTAAGAAGGAAAAACAACAGATTTACTTTTGCAGGAAGCCTACCAATATTCCTCTGTAACATTTACTCCACTTGCACTTCAACTCATGTTTATTGTATTAAATAAGCCATACCAAATGCTTGCAGCTAAAGAGGTGAGAAAGGAATCTGAGGGCTTGGATTTGTTTTGATTTTACTCCCTTAAAAGCCTAAACCTTTCAATTCTTAGTATTAACTGCTTAGGTTAATAACACAAATAGTCTCTCTGTTGCGCACGGATACAAACATGTTAAAAGAAAAGTCTCCAAAAGGTGACCAGGGAAATATTCCCCTGATTTAGACCAACAACTTCCCATTGTCCAAACTGATTTAGACAAAGTAGCAAGGAAATATAATTACATTTCATGATATAACAACAGTTGACAATAATTTTAGCAACACTGCTTTGACTGTGTAGGTGAGTGTTGGCTGAAGTGAAGAAATCATTTTGCCGTGTGAAAACCTTGAGCAGGTTGGTTACCCACTACCATACCAGAGATGAATTTTTGCAGTCAGGTTTATATCTTCAAATTCACTGAAGTGGAGATTTATTGAAAAAAAATACCTGAGAAAACCACTGGAGGAATGTGCTGGAAGTGGAGCAGGACGAAAGGAAAACAAACACAGAAAATACATTATTTTTGAATTTACAGTGCAATCCTCACCCGTTTTATTCCAAATGAGTTTGTATTTCCAGACTAAATTAACATGACTTATAGTACTACAACCTAAATCACATAGAGATATTGGTAAAGAGTTAAGTTTTGCAGAACGTCATTTGGATGAGTTTCATTAGAAGCACTTGAAAATACCTTTAAGAAGTATCATCTTAATGACATGCTTACTCTTGAGGGGAAATTTTGAGCCCTTCAGCAGAAAGCAATCTTACTGCAAGCAGGACCTTAAGGGCTTTGAGCTTCTGTTTATGTATTGGGAGCCCTCTATATATCAAACACATTTAAGTGTGCCTGTTCTAAATTGCCTGTGCTGGGCAATCCATCAGAAATTCACATCCTCATGGTTTGTACAGTAATGAAGTCCATATACCCACATAAGCTGTCAGTGAGCAACACGGGCTCTTCCACTAGGCTGATCTTCCCAATTGGGTGGGAAATTCCTTGTGTGTGGAAAGTGCAACATTTTCTATCTATAACATATACATAAAATACATTTATGATCAGAAAACATGCATTAATTGATTCTGACAAAGAACCACCAGAATACAGTCCATCATCAAAACGAAATGCTTATAGTAATGCCTATCGAACTACAACTCCTGACCTGTGCTGACGTGGAAAGCAGCATTCATTTCCTTCCTTCAGAAAACAAAAATCTTGCTGTAACTTCTTTTTTTTAAGTTTAAAACTTCAACTGTTATTACTCTAGCCCAGCTGACAGTGTTAGTTGTGCAAATATCACTTCCAAAGGAAGCGGAATGTAAAAACAAAGTTGCTGTGACCTTAACAATAATCCTGTTGGCATATTACAATACATTTTCCTACTGTAACAAGGCAAAGTCTCTTGTGTTCCGATCAGAAGTAGTCATCTTCCAGTAAAAGCATACTGTGATCAATAACATTTTCTTAATATATTATATTATCTCTCGCTGAAACAGTTTTTCACTTGGCATTTCAGGCTGCCAAGTAGGGGAAATTCATGACAAAACTAAGATGGTAAATGAGATACTGCAAATTAATTCCATCCAAGAGTAATCTTTTCGTTCATGAAGAATTTGACAAGCCTGTGTCGTCTGACTTCAGCAGAAGCTTTCTCAGCTTTCAAATATACATGAAACAGAAGAATCTGCTCCACTACCATACCACTCTTCACTTTAGCTTGCATAATTCTATGTTGAAATACATTATAGTTTCAACAGCCAACTTTGAGACAAGAATTGGTGGGGCCTACTTTAAATACTAATTTAGAAAACAGACTCAGAAATCCGCAGTATCAATTGTGAAATCCTGTTTTCAAATCACAGCTCAGAGCATGGCAGAGCACAGGAATCCCGCACTTTTGAAGCCATTTTGCCACCAAGACACCCGCAACCTGATCCTGAAAAAGCCTAGGTGATGAAAATGCCAGCTGCAGAATCTCAATTTGGCACCAGCAAAGTTCAAAGAGAGTTCTGTCACAATGGGCATTAACGTAAAGTACTTCTCTATCCACATGTCTGAAATTACTTTAGCTATGATGAGTAGTAGCTTTATTACCCCCTTGGAGCTAATGTCCTTCTACAGGCTGAAATGGCGACCCAGTGGCACACAGCCAGGAGCAGAGCCCACACTCCTCGCCTTCTGTGTGAGAGCCCATCATCATTTTTAGCAAGAGCAGCTGTAGATCCAGCTGCATTACTGAGAGTAATTGGCATTCAGCATGGTCCAGAAAGGCATGATCCTGCAAAAAGGCTTGGGTGCATGCAGGGTATTGTCAGTAGGATTACTTAGACACATATGATCTTGGCAAGTTTAGGTGCAGAATCACTGCCATATTAATATTTCAGCATAAGGAATAAGGGGCAGGCAGTTGTTGAATATTCATGCTGTAGCAATGCTCTGTATGAATTCTCTAGCAGGAACATGTAAAGGCTGTACCCATACCCTGAAAAGTTTACCATCCAACACCTCAAATTAAAGAGATACCTTAGTATATGTATCCTGTTCTGAGCTCATGAGGCAGGCTCATTGACTACTTGCTTTCCTACAGTGAGAATTTGCTCAATATCAAGACTCATGTTGAAAACAACATAAAAGAACCAGGAGAAAATGGATGAAAATTTAATTTACATCACAAATCCCAACACCTCACAAGCTCAGAAACATGTAAAGGGCCAAACAACTCAACTACTTAAGAAGTCATTCATAAAAGATAAACATCCTTTTTTAATTGTGAGGGAAATGCATGCAGGGGAGATGCAGAGTACTCAACTGATGGAATAAATCCAAGAAGCAGCAGACACGTTTTTGAAAGAGAAGGGTCAAAAAATAAGACTGGTCCCACTGATATGCAGAGGCACAGATGACATTATAAGCAAACTGGACAGGAAGGACAAAATAATCAAGGTTTTGAAGGACAGGACAAAATTTGTGGATTTTTTTTGGTTGTGGTTTTTTGGGTTTTTTTTTTAAACAAAATAAATTAGGCAGCAAGTCTTCATGCAAATGAGCACTTATAAAACAGCCTTTCTAGGTGAATAATTTCTTTTATGATTAATAAAATCTGCAATCTGAGTAACAGCGTTCTGATGACTTTTTGCCATTTGCAATTATCGCTCATCCCGGCACCAAAAACTCATTATTATTAAAGCTGACAAAAAGAATACTTAACTGCTTCTATGAAAGGACTTAATTTTTTAAAGAACCCCAAGTTTCTATGCTTTGTTTCTACTTCCAAATCTTGAATCTGAAAAACGAGGCCATCGCAGAAATCCCTGTGTATGTCTCCTTTGACTTCCAAAAAGTAATTCGGATAAAAGCAGCTAATTGGTATGGTAACACAATGCATTATACAAAGGCATACTTCTTTGGTTTAAAAGCAATCTACAAAGAGTATAGAGTTAATACAAGCCTGTGTAAGTACAAGCATGTAGTTTATACTAGAAACATACATTTTTTTGCCTTTTTTTATAGCAGTTTTCTCCCAAGGAACCAGAAGCTACCGTAGGACTTGCAGCACGCTCGTCAATAAGAGTATGTTATATAATGTTCATTTTTAACAGCACAGAAGCTGAGGCACAACTTTTACAAAGGCAGCTGTGGCAGAAACAGGAATAGGAACCATATCCAACTCCAAGATCTGTAAGTAAATCCAGGCCTACCTGACACATATTATCTACAGGCATAAAGGAACGCAAGCATTTTTGTGTTGGTGCCTATAGAGATGTTAATATGAACACTGCCTGTGCCTCACTCCATCCTTACTCTCTGATGTAACAGTGCAGAATAATAAGAGCCCAGTTGAGAAAAACCAAAGCAAAACAAACAAAACCACAGAAGATGTTACATGGACTTAAACACATGAAAAAAAGTACCGCCTGATGTGCAGGTGCTTGACAAACATTGATCTGAGCTCTTTATAAACACAGATCTCCAGTTTGTCATGATTTAGTAGATGGGCAGATAGTTAAAGGTCTGAAGCCAGACTCTTCCCAGGCCACCCAGTAAAAGCAGCAACAGGCACAAGCTGCAACAAGGGAAGAGAAATTCAGAGAGGATGCTTAACCAGCAGAACAGCTGCCCAAGGAGACTGCAGAGCCCTCATCTTCAGGGATATTAAAGGACTTGCCTGGACATGGACACTGTCCTGAACAACCTGCTTTGCCTCTACAGTTGGCCTGATCTGAGCAGGAGATTGGACAAGATGACCTCCCAAGGTCCTTCCTAAACTGAATTAGTCTATGAATATCATACCGAAGTGATGCGATTCCTTGGTTTCTCCACCGCATCCAAAAACTTATCACAAATTCATACAAAAAGTACGACCTCAGGCTTCTGTGACTAACTTTGACTTCATTCAGCTTGCTCCTTCTCCTAAAAAGGATGAGATGGAACAAACCCAAATCTTTGCTTTCGCCCACCTCAAAACTACAAAAATGAAAAGCAAAACGCAATCATTCTGCTCCAGCTCCTAAATGCACGTGGTGTTCTGAGGTCTCGCTTTCCGTTTACATACCTTCCTGACCCTCTCTCCTCCTAAGAAATACTCCAAAAAGCAATCAGTCTGCCTGTGCAGAGACCCACAGTTATTAAAATAACTGCATCACAGAAACAGCTCTCAACTTCTTCATTTCAAATTCCTCCCTCCTACCCACACTTTCCTAAGAGGTGCTGCAAACAGTGAAAACTAATTCAGTTTGAAGAAGTAAAAACTGGGGTTAAGTACTTCCTCAGCTGGAATACAAAAACTGCAACCACACGTGACTGTCAGGGTATACAGGGCTAGTGAACATGCATAAATACTTTTTATATCCTTCAGAAAATCTAAGCAAGTTAAAAGGCCTTTTAAGGGGAACAGCTGAGCTCGGAATATCCAAAAATGGGTACGGCAGACAAATGTGCAACTCCTACATGCAGCTCATTCCCAGAAGGAGATGAAGCCCATCCTGGAATTCAAGCCTCTCTCAAGCAAGTTCTCACACATAACCGAAGCCTTCAGGAGGAAGTCTGGGAACACTGGCTTCTCATTTCCAAATTAAGTTTATTTTCTTTTGTTGCAAGCAGATCACAGCCACTATGGCGGAAACACACACAGGCATACCATCACCTAACAGAGGAACGTTCCAGTCATTTGATATTCAGCCTAAGACTAACCTCAGCATTTCATGTTGATGTGACTGAGTGATGCTGCAACTTATCGCAAGCTGGATTTGCTAGACATTCCCCACCACAGAAAGTGAATTGAACTGTCACTCATCACTGTATCAATTGCTCTGCTGTAACTACTTCTTCAGAGCTGGACAACGTTTCTCTGAATTAAAAACAAAACTTTGCTGCAAGTTGAAGTCTTCATCCTTGTTTCTATACATTTTCTTTTCCTTTCCACTTCTCTTATTTATTTTCTGCTCTACGATTTCCCTCACTCAAAGTCTTTAACCTTATCTGCTCCACTTGTCCCTCAATGCTTACTTTTGCTCCCCTCTTTGGTAGCTATAAACCAAGGAACTTGCATAGGATCTCCAGACACCCTGGTCAAACTACTAATTATGATCTGAGCACTGAACTACTGATACCCTCCTGGTTCTTGCTGTAAGGCCACTTACAAGTGAACCAAGCAGCAAAGCCTGCAGGAGCACAGGAGTATGTCTCCCTTCCTCAAGGACCACCCGATCAGCATGTCAAGCTAAGGCTGAGACTGTGTTCCTGAGTGCCCATTCTCTGGCATATCTCCCAACGTACATGCTCTGTTCAAATACAGGAAAACCAGATACATTATTCAATGCAAGGGCTACTAAAACAAAATACAATTTGGAGAATATTTGATTTAACTACAACTACAATCACAGTTCGTATTTGCAATTTGCAGTGTTACACACACATGCAGGGACAAACATAAAGAAGGAATATAAAATAAAAGCCTGACTCATAATTCAGACTCAATTTCCAGCAACAGTTTCAAATATCTGTATTATATACTCTATTTATGACTGTGTACAAGCAGCACAAAAAAAAAGGATTAAATACACTCTCTCATACACACTTGTATGTACAGTTTCCTGTTTTACCGTGAACATAGTGATGACAGGAATTGAAAAATATTTCTAAATTACCAAAGCTACATTGAAGGCTTTAAGTTATTTGATCAGGGAAATAAGCCCATTTCCAAGAGTGAAAAGACTTGGAAATGGGCTTTCACTGTTTCCAAAGTGTAGTTCGAACTCATCTATGGAAAAAGCCTGCCAGAAACATTACAATCAAGATGCATTTGGGACATTGAGGTGTTCAATAGGGAATCCCATGAAGGAATGGCAAACACTGGAAGTAAGGGTTGCACACAGTGTATGAGAAAGATTAAACAGATTAAAAATAGGAGGGGGGGAAATAAATAAATAAATAAGGGGGTACTTGGTGTTCTTGGCAGACAGCAAGTAGAACTTGAGCCAGGAATCTCCCCTTGCAACAAAGGCAAAAGTGCAGCCATCCACAGCTGCATTAGCAAGAGTGCAGCCGGCAGGTCAAGAGAAGTGATCCCTCCCCTTCATGCAGGATTTGTGAGCCCTCCAGAACAAGAAGGCTTTGACATACTGGACCAAGTCCAATGGAGGACATTGGTGGCTGGAACACAGGCTGAACTCCTACAGACCTCATTATGTTTTCCCACTGCCCAAAGGGAAGGTGCAGCAAGACAGAGTGAGCCTATTCTTGTAAGAGCACAGAGGTATGAAGAAAAAAGAAGCTGCAACAATCGAAATTCAGATTATAGATGAGGAAAATACCCTTCATGAGGTGGTGAGATATGGTAAGAGGGGCTCAGCAAAGCTTTGGAATCTGCATCCTTGAAGATATTCAAAACCCATCTGGATGTGGCTCGGTGTAATCTGCTCTAGGCGACCTTGCTCTGAGCAGGACATTGAGACTAGATGATCTCCACAAGGAATTTCCAGCCTGAACCATCTCACAAATCTACATATCTGGTTTAGAGAAGCCAGAAAGCTGGTCAAAGGGGGCCAAGAGGACAAGTAAGATATCAAATAGCACCAATGTCCAGGATGAGCTCCATGAGCAAAAAACAGAGGATTGCAATATAGCTAAAAAAGAGGTGAGATAAGAAAAACAGCAAGCTGAAAGAGCAGGTGGAAGCAGAGGATCAAGATAGAGGAAGAGGCAAAAACCCAAAACCCGTATCTGTGTCCATTAAATTACACTTCCTTTCAGTAGCTGGAAAGTGAAAAACTCCTCAAGAATCATGAAACAATGAATTATTTAAGTTTCTACTCTGATGTGCATAACAGAATTGGGTAAGAGAGGGATTTAGTTCTTTCCTTCCCCTCCTTGTGCACCCAAGAAACCAAGTAACCTTTAATCTCTGTTTTCCAAATATTGAAACTTAATCTCGCAAAATTCACAGATATTTATAACTACATACATTATAAAGAATGTTTCAATTGCAATACAGAAGTACATGCCCATATGTCAGCTTAAAACTCAAAATGCTCACTACATCCAAATAAGTGTCTTACAGCTTTTTACTATTCTGTAAGATACAGGCCTATGAAGCTATACACATACGAACTTTCGGAGCTACACCACCAAATTCCAATACCCCATATCAGGTTTACTGCATTAGCATTCATCCCACTACATTATTTTTCTTTTGTAACACAGATGCTCAATTGCACATGCTCTGATAGGGACTTGCTGCAGTCACTGAAAGAGAAAGCACAGCCCAAATTGCATTTGTGTAAACAAGTAAGTCACCATGAAAGAAAAACAAAGCACAAAAAAAGAAAAAATATCTGTGCCCTTACCCAGCAGTATGCAGAATCTGTATCGAAATCAGCCTCGGGTGTAACAGTCAGTAAACAGGACAGCAAACCCTTGCATTTAGCAGGAGGTTTCTGGGAAGCCAGATTACCTGGAAAGAGTTGAAAAGAGTTATTTTAACACATGAAGATAAAGTCACCTATGCTTAATAATAATGGGCTTCAAATGAGCCAGAGCATAAGAAAAAAAAAATAGCTGCACAATGGGAAATGTTACATGTCACCATGATCGGCATGAAGAATTTAATCCCCTGAAGGTGACAGAAATTTGCTACGAAGCACAGAGAGTTAGATGCTGGTAGATACTTAGGGTTTAGCAAAGAACATCTAATACCCAAGATAACATGGTGTTAACCCTCTAATCAAGGATGCGGAGGAGACCAGAAAGAGCACGGTATTTTGCTTAATTAGTTGCTATCAAAGAGAGGACGAGTTCAAGCACTTGCAAAAACAAGGCAATCTAAGATTATTTAAAAGTTTAATTGTGTTCTAGAGTCTTTGGTAACACAGGGTTTGCCCATGAAATAAAGATAATCCCCAGAGATAAATTTAAAGAAATATATCTCATTTTAATGCCCAGAGTAAAATGACTATTCATTAAAGCAAAGCAGCTTTATACCTATGTTCTCCATCTCAGATGTAATATATATTAGGCAATCTTTACGACAGGAAGTGGCATGTAATCCTGCAAGAATGAACTGCTGTCATTACCTGCAAATCAATACAATTTTTTTTAAAGTGGATATAATAGTATCTATTGATTTCATGTTTTTAGCATTGGAGTTTCAGTTTCTACAAAGAAGATTCTTACAAGGGCAAGAGAGCCGCATACAAGTAATCGAGCTGACATAAAGTAATGTGAGGTTTACAGTGCACTTCTCTTGACCAATGCAATCAGGGCTTCAGAGAACCATACCAATGCAATCAGGGCTTTAGAGAATCATAGAACTGCTTTGGTTGGGAGAGACTTTTAAAATCATCAAGTTCAACCCTTAACCCAGCACTCCCAGGTCACCACTAAACCATGTCCCTCAGCACCACATCTACATGTCTTCTAAATACCTCCAGGGATGGGGACTCCGCCACTTCCCTGGGCAACCTTCCATTACCTCCTCTTAATTTTTTTTTCATTTTATATTAACTTTATGTTCTGTGTAATTATAGTAATTTCAAGGTGTTAAAGTAGCACTTCAGTAAACCTACTGTCAAGCTGTACAAAGTTTACCACAGAAATCATTTCACAGGTATCTTCCTATCCCTCTATTTGTATGCTAGGTTTAAATAGCCTCAGCAAGTAATTTCCCTTGTGAAAACATAAAACTGGCTCAGCACTGAAAAGCTTACAGTCCAAAGAGGTGTGTTGAAGGTGAGCATGGTAAAGGAACAGGAAAAGAGAAGCACGTGAAAGAACTAAAAGACTTATCCAAGGTCACTCCGTGGATCAGTCAAGCAATGAGTTCCATTGCGTCATGCTCTATTCCTTTAAGAGAGTTTAATAAAACTGGGAAATTCTCATGGTATTTCTGCAAATGAAGCATAGAGCAAATTTGACTGGACTAGCTGACCAAATGGCTCATGCAGCAATGAATGATCTGTGGTGAGAGCTGGCTGCAAGGCAAGATGTAACATCACACAGAGAAAGGGACAAAAAAAAAGAAGAAAAAAAGAAAAGACAGACCACAGACAGACAGACAGTTTAAAGAGAGGGAATTAGGGCCTGCTGACATCCAAGAATTAATATCATAAAGCACACAGACAAAACATTTACAGTTTAGTGCATACATCATGCAGAGAAAGCAGAGCCCTGCCTAACCACTAGCCAGCAGAAGGGTAAGTTCGTTTCTTAAAAAACCTAAAGCAAGATAATACAAGGAAGAAGCAAGTCAAAAGCCTGAGGAAGGCACAGATACGTAAACACCTTGTCCACATTATCCTGGGTCATTCCTGCCCTCTCTATCCATCCTCTTCCTCAGTCTGCTTTGCTCACAGGGTTAGACCCATTCTGGAGTTCAGGCTTTTCAAATAGCGGGTCTACTTATTTATCTATTCAATACTTCTTGAACACATTGTTAAGACATTTCAGTTGAGTATTTCTGACTTTTACAACATGACTAAAGAATTTAGCATGGACTTCCAGAAAAAGCTCAAAACAAAAATAGAATTTTTTTTTTTCCTTTTGCTTTTTTTATTTGTCAGAAAGAACACTGGTTTTGTGGAGTAGTTTGTGGAAGGGAAAGAAAAACTCAGGGGAGACACTTCTTTGCATAGTGACTCATCATATCAGAGTTACCCCACATCATCTCCAAGGGCAACACTAGGCCAGAGCCACTCTGCAAGTTCTCCATAGGGAAATACCTGCTTTTCAAAGCCATCTCAGGACTCTTGTTCCAGGACTTCACAGAACAGAAGAAGAGCCTTTGACAGTAATAAAAAATAAAATGGGTTTCTGATAGGGAAGAAGCCTGAAAAGCCGATGAAAAGTTTTACATGAAGGAAACCTTTTTCTTTCCCACCTCAATAATGAAAGACATGAAGAGTATTTACAAAGGGTATTGCAGACTCTAGATGGTGGTGCCACAGGGAAAGGCAAAACAGACCTCACAGCTGGTACAGAACATCTGAAGAAAGAAGGATCAGAAGGAAAAAAGGAGCAAGACAAGGAGTAATGCATAACCATGAAAATGATACGCAAAAATGAGCTTAAATTCAAAATCCATTTGCTTGCTCCTGGATGTGTCAAAATTACTACCTGGACCAACACAAAGACAGAACAGTCTTTACTGCTTAAAATACTGCAGTTTACACTATTTACTAGCATTTGGGTGGGTTTTCCTTCTTTAGAAAATCTTGGCTGTTTACGGGAAAGGATTTTAATCTTACCAAAACTTTACTGCAGTTGCCATTGAGGGGGAGCAAGAAAAGCAACACCTGCCAGTCAGCTCTAAATCACTAAAATAAAATACTGAAACTTGAAGAGGCAGAAGTACAGCAAGGGGCTTTAAACACCAAAACCAAGAGTTCCCATCTCTCATCATAGCATACTATCTGTAAAGATAAAGCCTCAACTCCAGGTATCAATACTGAAGAAGTTGAAGGTACCTTACCAGAAGCCTACAGCAGCAGCCCCGTCTCTCCTCTGGGAGCCTAACAATCTCAACACAGACAGGTCATCTATCCTGTATGGTACCTAAGCTTCTAAATTAGATGACCTGAAGGAACCTGATGGAAATCAAGCACCTCTTTTAGACACTGCATCACTGTAGTATCAAGCTTTATGAAGTAGGCAGCTCATTCTTCTGGGTAAAACTAGCTGAAAGCCAGACAACCCACGGTATAAAAAGTTGGTGTCAGTTCATATACCTCATCAACATGGGCGTCTTTATGAAGGGATGTAATAATCAAAAGGGTCTTTGACTCAAACGACTTGGTCAGTGAGAGCCAGTTCTGGGTCTTTCAGAGAAAGCAGCTTTATCAATTGGATTTCCCTGAACTTCCCAATTTCTGGGTTGGACAAAGTAGAGTTACCCTGCACCAGCAAACAATAGCATACATCAACTGCACAAGCAGCTAATGGAAAGCTCACCATGCTTCAGCTTTTAAGTAGTAAATTAGAAAGCATGTTTCCAAAAGGTAAAAAGGATGATGGAGAGAATTATTTTATATAATGTCAAGTCAAATCCACAATTTTCTTATGCAGCAAGACAGGCTGTTTCAGAGCTTCTGTTACAGATGAAGTATCCAAGGGCAATACAGCCAACCAGCTCATCCATCAAGAGCTGCATGGGGTGAGCGAAGCATATGCAGATTTAAACAGCATCCTCCTGACCTAAAGTAAGGTAGCAGGCAGACACATTTGACTATTCAGTGCTGCAATAAGGGACTGATCCAGAGATCCCCCAAAGCGAAATCACCCAACAGCTTGCAGCAGAGGTGCACAACGTGGACCTCAGTGAAAGTGCAATGCACCATGTAGCACCTGGTCATAATGTCTTGCTTGGAGTTGAAGTGGGAGTCAGTCTGTTCTCACAAGTAAAAAGTGACAGGACAAGAAGAAACAGCCTCAAGTTGCACCAGGGGAGGTTTAGGTTGGATATTAGGAAAAATTTCTTCATAGAAAGGTTTGTAAAGCCCTGGAACAGGCTGCCCAGGAGGGTGTTGGAGTCACCATCCCTGGATGTGTTTAGAAGACATGCTGAGGGACATGGTTTAGCAGTGACTTGGCAGTGCTGGCGTAATGGCTGGACTTGATGATCTTAAAGGTCTCTTCACCAAAATGATTCTATGAAAAAAAGAATTTAGACAGGAAGAAGGATAAAGCCAAGGACATGGAGACAGTTATTGTAGGTTAATTAATCAGCAAAAGTTTAATGCAAAGATATTCTATGAAAGCCTGCCCATGCAGACAAGCTACAAATCAACTGTGAAGCGCAAAGTGCTTTAAAAATGCCATTTATAAGCTGCTCTGCACTGCAAACACAACCTCCCCAATGTCAGGTACCACAGCCTGGGGCAGAGTCTGAAGAAAGGGAACAAAACACTCAACAGAGACACGGCTGGAGCACATTTTTTCCAAACAAATATGGCAAAGTAAAGCAAATCAGAAAGGGAAAAAACCAAAAAACAAACAAACAAACAAAAAACCCAAAAAAAGAAAACCAAAAAACCAACCAACCAACCAAAAAAAAAGAGACTCTAATATCAGGTATAAACACTTATTAAGCAGGCTAAGTAGGTGTTTTATAAACAGTAAAAGATGGGTGCTTGTATCTGGCAAATCAAAATCAGTCACCCTGCAAACAGCCAAGCTTAGCACAATCAGGAAGCCATACGGACATGGGAGTTAAGTACAGACCAATGTACCCAAAGGTCTGCTGTGCTGCCCCAGGTATCTTTAGTGTTTATATCTCTACACATAATTATCTACTCTATAATGTCTGGTGTGACCTGTTACCCTAATGCTGCCAGAAAGCAAGCAAATGGTCTGAGAAGGGAGTAATTATGGATCTCATGAGAAGATACACAGGCTCTGAAGTTGGGTGAAGCTGCAGCCAAGAGCTGCAGGCTGGGATAAAGAAAATAAAACAGGGCTGGAACTGAGGGATGCATCTACTTTCACAGCCCCACTCTGCTTTATGTGAAGGAGTGACTGCTGCGCACCATGACACCAGCAGAACACTACTGTGTATACTGACCCTAATCTATTATGTATTACAGAATTTACAGATCTCTCTTTTCCCTAAGTGACAACCAGCCAACTACTAACTTGTAGGCTAAAACACTGCAAGGTCTGCAGACCCCAGAGGATTTGCAAGGGAAAAGGATTCTGAAATGCTTAGGAAAAGGCTGGCAATGCTGTCGGTCCTCATCAAGGTCCAAAAGAATATAAGCTGCAGCCTCCAACACTAAGGATCACCCCCTCCCCCCAAAAAAAAACCAACCCAAAACCAAACCAGAGAGCAGCATGTCTGCATGTGCCTAAAGTACACGTTCTTTATATCAATCTTTTAACATCAAAAATGAGAGCATCACTGGATGTACAGTCTAACAGCTCCGGATTTGAGATGAAAATTGTTGGATTCCTAAGACTAGTCAGTATGGTCTACTCATAATGTTTCTCGCAATCACACTCCTCTCTCTGAAAGCAGGCTAGGAACTATTAACATCTCTTCGTCTAAGATTTAGACAGACTGACAGTAACCCTGAGGTTCTTGATGTGGTACTTATGAAAAAGTCCCCCAAATTCAAATGTTGGCCTGTGCTTCGAAGTGTTAAGATGGGGAAAGGGAAGAATAATTTTAGGTCAGTAGCCCCCTGTTCCATTACATCAGCAAATTAACTCCTCCTATGACATTACGTAACTTTTGAGAAAACATTTGTGGTTTGGAACTGACTGTTCAGTTTGTATTCCTGCATGGATAATCACTTCTTTAAAAGGAAGTATACATCAATAATATTCATGGGGAGCTTTAAAAGAGCTTGGCAAACATTCCTGACAAAACAAAAAACTCAAACAGAAGAATTACTCATAAAATGCTACATCAACAACTCTTTTGACAGGCATCTGGATTATGCTGCTCTTTAAAAGGGAAAAACAAAGATGTCACTTCGAATTTTAAATGGAAACAGTGAAATATGTCATTAAAAATATCATATCATAAACAAAGCTATTTTTGCAAACTCAAATGCAATGAGCAATTATGACAAAGTGTGCCAAGATCATTTACAGACACTTTAAAAAAACCAGTATTTATAAAACACTGCAAGATGTACAGAGATCACAAGTTAGTAACGAGTTTACAGACCTACATGATCAGGCATCCAGCATTAATAGTCTACCAAGTCTCATCTTTTTCTTCAAATGGCCTTTAGTTGATGTTCTAAATGAAGTTGAATACACACCTGCCCAACTGAACAAAACTCCAGAAGAAAATATAGACAGACACCTTCAGGAGCCTATCCTGGAAGGAATGTATTTCACCATCCTTCCCCTAAACCATGTTAAACATAGAATTGCATTATCCAGGTAGCATTAACTTCTGTGGCATTCTGTAGCAAGGCTCACAACCAGATGACTGTGATGATGTAAACAGGAATTTCTTACTCATTCTAAATTTATTTAATTTTTATTTTCCAGGAAAAGTTCAAGGAAATCTACTGAGATGCGTGGAGTTCAAAAGAGATACGCAAAACATTCCCATGCAAAAAGAGACTGCTGAAAAGACTGCTTATTTAAAATGAAAAGTTCTAATGGATCTGCAATGTTCAGTTCAAAACTGTTCACCCTAACAGTAAGGTTTCTTTGAAGACAAATACATTGTCTAGAAAAAGGGGTAGATTTCCTTAAAGTGGAGTCAGCTTCTTCAGAATTCATTGAAGTCCACTGGCTTTGCTGAAGATTCAATGAAGGTAATAGGCAAGTACATGTGTTGAAAGTTCTTTTATGTCTTTATCGAATCAAAGACTAGAAAAGATGTCTTCTTCTGAAATGGTTTGAAGGCATTGGGATTAAAACGCTGAAAATTTTTAGGACAGCTTGACTAACGTATCTTCCCAATTCCATTGCTTCACCGAAGCAGCCAGAGAAACCAGCACTCAAAGCACTGAAGCATTTGAGACTGAAAAGACCTCAACTTCTTTGACATCATGAACAGACTTTCTGCGGTTCAAGGTCTTTTCCAGACTTTTGTTTAAAAAGTCAATAGAAAAAGTAGAAAGAGAACAAAACTTGTTAGTTCGCCATTTGCAGATGATTTTTAATAGAAAGTCCTACTCTTCTAGCAAAACTCTCTGTGACTATCAGGGAGTCAGGTCATATAAGCAACTGGAGGTGGTGAAGACAGCCACATCATGCCTTTTGTAGTGTGGGAGGAATGCTATTAGGCAGCTGGAGAGCAGCAGGATAGGAACTGGCTGCTGCAGAAGAGCCAAGGCAGTGGTAAAGTACGTACATGGCTCTTAGCAGAATTTTCTGCATCTCTCCTTGTCTTATGTGAAGCCTTGCACAATGCAGCAAAGAACAGGAACTGCACTTTGTTCACAGGGACGATGGGAAAAACCTAATAGCTCGTTCTGTTGGGTCTGATGCTGCAAAACAGGAATGGAGAGCACAGCATCATTAGTTGGCAAGAACAGCCTGTGCTGGAAAGGGCAAAAGCAACAGTTTGTCTTATGATCTGAACTAACACTGCCATACCCCAAGAGAAGGTAACATCCTTCTACAATATTTAGGTTCAAAGTAACCTGAAAAGTAAAAAAAAAAAAAAACCAGCCATGGTGATAACACTCCTGCAGTGTGCTACAGCCAGCAACATAATGCACCCAAAATAGTTTTCAAAGCCATGAGTGTCTACCTAGATGAGTTATCATTTGGGCACAGAGAGACTGACAGAAGGCACCTCTGATTCCCCAAATACAGTCACCATTTTGTCTCAGACTCATTTTGGACTGGCACGTTGACCATGGCAGGGCAAACCCTATTCTCTTCACAGGGACCAACACACTATTTACTGACTGGATAATCCTAGTGGTTCCTTTTTGACCTTAGTCCAATTCTTTTGCATATTATAAAGCACAGGACTCAAATTCTTGCCTTGTTCAGAAAGAAAAAAAATATATACCCTGTTAAAATTATCAAATTCTAGTGATGCCTTGAGGATGCTGGTGAAAGGTTTTAGTGATTAATTATTCCTGCTGACAAAATCTATTTTTTTTTCTGTTATGAGTTTTCTTGGCATTCATATCTAGACAATGAATCTCTCCATATTTTTTTTTTCAGATTGAAGACTCTTCCTTTCTTAACATTTCCGATGCAGAAATGCTAGTAAATTATTTCCTTCTCTTGGATAAGGGTAATGAATGCTCGCAAGAAATCACAGGGGGGCTTAAAGGCATGTCTTTCCAGCCCTTAGCCTCCACCATCACTCTTCTACCATCCCTCCTTATGTCATCAACCTCCTAGAGGTGCAGACAGACCTCATCACAATGTTCTGGGAGTGCCTGCAGTATGGTCAGACCCAGATTCAGCACAGTCTCCCTGAAAGGAGGGAGGCTCCTTTGGATGTACACAACTTTTGCCAACACTAGCAACAGAACAGATTTGTCTCACGTTTCCCTGGTGTCAGCTGAGGGGTGGAGCAACAGCCCTCTCACTCCTCCTCTCCATTGACTTCAGAGCAAGCCTAGGACAACTAGTTTAGAGTAGGACACCACACTGTAAAATGCTTGAGTTGGGCAAGCTCAATTCCCATCCCTCACATATGCCAAATAAAAGTATTTTATTCTAGTTTCTTAATCAAAATGGTGTCACCAAGTCAAATGCCTTGCAGAAGCCATAAATATCAAACCTGCAGTCACATTAAAAACACTTAATAGATACCAGGTTAGCTTGACAGGATCTATTTTCTATAAGTTCATATTGATTGGCATTAATTATATTTCTCTTAAGCAGTCTTTTATCAGCTGTCCCATTTATTATACCCCTAATCAAGGCAAGACTCAAAACCTCACATCTTTCAGGCACAGATCTTTGGAACCCCTCTCCTACAAAGACTGGCTGAGAGAGTTGGGCTTGTTCAGCCTGAAAAAGAGAAGGCTGCAGGGAGACCTTATAGTGGCCTTCCAGTATCTGTAAGGGGCCTACAAGAAAGCTGGGGAGGGACTTTTTACAAAGGCCTGTAGTGAAAGTATGAGGGATAATGGTTTGAAACAGGAAGAGGGTAGATTTAGATTGGAAATTAGAAGGAAATTTTTCACTCTGAGCGTGGCGAGATGCCAGAACAGGGTGCCCAGGAAGCCATGGATGCTCCATCACTGGATGTGTTCCAGTCCAGGTTGGATGGGGATTTGAGCAACCTGGTCTAGTGGAATGTGTCCCTGCCATGGCAGGGAGGTTGGAACTAGATGATTTTTAAGGTCCCTTCCAACCCAAACTATTCTATGATTCTATGGTCTTAGCCACTTTTCCAGAGCAATGAACCAAATTCCCAAAGCTGACTGCCAGCAGCACACTGGTACAACAGAGCTCTTAATCTCCTCTCTCCACCACCCAATTACAACACTAAAAAAAAAGATCTGTAGCTTAATTTGCCATCTCCAAAGAAACAGCAGAATAAACAGATCACTTACAAAAGATCTCCCTTAGAGGAAAGAGAAGAAAGCAAGCGAAGACACAAGAGGAAGTGTGGGAGGTGAGCAGGTTACAGTCAATCAAACTTTTGATTCCACGAGAATAATTAGAAAAAGAAGCAATTCCTTCACAGCAAGGATTTGTTCCCCTGATGTAAATTGTTGATTTTAGCACGTATGTTGATTTCAGCAGTATTCATTCAATTGCGTGAGGAGATCATGCTGTTAAAATTGAGCTGCTGGGTTTAATTTAAGAATTAGGTTATACAAAAACATAGGGCTTAGGCTCTTTACATATGGTTCTCAGAAACTTTCATCAGTGGGTAGCCCGAGATCTAACCTTCCCCAAGAAGAGTTAGCACTGCTTGCCATCGTTCAGATACCTACATCTGAGGTAAGTGGAAGGAAAGCATTTTTTCCAGAGGATTAATATTTTCCTGGCAATAGCGTATTTTCAGTTGCATCTTTGGTGGGTGGAACATCAGTGCTACCTCCAGCACCTCCCAACTACCAAGTTTTCTCAATAACCTTAGTGGACAGTCTCCACATAACTGTTTTCATAGAGTCACAGAATATCAGGCTGGAAAGGACCTCAAGATCATCTGGTCCAAACTTTCTTGGGAAAAGCACAGTCTACACAAGATGGCCCAGCACCCTGTCCAGCCAAATCTGAAACATGTGCCGTGTTTGGAACTCCACCACTTCTCTGGGGAGATTATTCCAATGTCTGACTGTCCTTGCTGTGAAAAATATTCCTTTTGTATCTAACTGAAATCTCCCCAGAAGTAACTTGTACCCATTACCCCTTGTCTTTTTCATGTGATTCCTTGTAAAAAGGGAGTCTCTACCTTAGCAGCCATGCTTTACATACTGGAACACAGAGATAAGGTCTCGCCTAAGCCTTCTTTTCTCAAAGCCGAACAAACCCAGTTCTCTCAGCCTTCCCTCAAACAGCAGCTTCCCAGTCCCTTGATCATCTTCATGGCCCTTCCTGGCCCCCCTCTCCAGCCTGCGCACATCTTTGTTCTACAGCAGCAAAACTGAACACAGCATTCCAGGTGTGGCCTGACAAGTGCTGAGTAGAGTGGGATAATGACGACTTTATCTCTGCTAGTGATGTCGTTATTGATGCAACCCAACATTCTGTTGTCTTACTTTGCTGTTGCAGCAGCACGCTGTTCACTCATGCTGAGCTTATTGTCCACCAGGACCCTCAGGTACCATTCCACAGTCTCTTTCCATCCAGGTAGATCCCAGCCTGCACTACACTCCTGGATTATGTTTACCCAGGTGCAAGACCTTGCACTTGTCATTGTTGAATTTCCTAAGGTTCTTGTTAACTCACTCTCCCAGTCTATCTAGGTCTTCCTGCAGGGTGGCTCTCCCTCCTGAAGTATCCACTTTCCCACTCAGTTTGGTATCATCTGTAAGTTTCATCAGGGTTCACTTGACCGCATCATACAGATCACTTACAGCAAGTCATTTCACATCATTAAGTTTCTACCATCTTTGTGATGCTCTGACTCCATCTGGAGAGACACGAATACTCCAGGTGGAGAAGTGCAGTGCTTCCCTTGACACACTTGTTTACAGCTCTGACTAAAACATGTGCAAGTTCAGCAGCTATCCAGGTAGCAGAGAACTTGCTCGTGTCTTAACAAACGAGCACTGGCGCAGTCAGGAAGGTATTCATTTTTTACAAGTCAGATAGCACCCATGGAGAAGACTACTATTATTTGTCTTACAGCCCCAGGCAGTGTCCTGCAGCCTGTCATCAAAGGCTTTGAATAAGACTATCACACACCCATTTCCTGAAATGGAGAATATGCCGATGACAGAGTATGTACAATGATCATGCTCCAGTGCCAGGGATGCTGCTGTTTACTTTCTCAGTTTTCTCCTCATGGCCTTACAGTGATGTCAGGATTAGTACAAAAGCATTCTCCACAGCCTCCTCCACAAGTCTCTCTAACACCTGCATACAAATTTTCCTCACTCGGTGCCCTTTCTTACGCTCCTCATTTGTCGTATGCATAATTCAGAGACTCCCAAAACACTGACTGCTTTCATGTGATTAGTCCAGACAACTGACTGGTCCTAGACCACTTCCACAAGCTACAGAGCTTGAACACCATGTTAAATGCACACACTGCTGAGGAAAAGGTCTACCAGAATGGTTTTGCTGTGCTGCATGGCTTCTGCAACAGTTCAGATTCAGAGATGTGAAAGGCCTGTGCAAAATAATGACATTCTCTAGCAGTCCAGGACAAATCAACTGAAGATGTCCGCACTCCAAAGAACTTCAAAAACATTTGTTTCTCAAGACATGTCAAACAGGGAAATCGAGTTACCAGTATAAAAGAAAATGCTTATTGTCTCACGTTCAACAAATTCTTCCCTCATCTGCACCGAATCCCACTGGGTGTGTTACCACACTAGTTACCAACTTCTGACTACATTACTCCAGTTCTCACAGAAACATGGGCATGACCTAACACCCAACAGGAAAAAGTCAATTTATCTTTGGTATCTCATGCATGGAAGTCATAAATTTGCATTGGGTGCTTACTGAGGTGCAGGTAGTGTGAGCAACCCTCACCTTGAAAGAAAATCACAACTGTTCCAATTTCGAGAACTGTGGCTGAAAAAAAAGGCCATTTTAATAAAAATGTCAGAGATAGTGCAGGATCTTAACCCATAGCTCACTCTGTGTGGATCTCTATTCAGCACTTAACACACGACTCACCTGTTTCTTTGGACTCTTTCTCTCAAACTACTACAGAGAGCTCCAGAATTAATCCTTGTGATTGCAAGGGTAACTTCTCACCATGAGAATAGTGTGGCCATGGGTTATTAATGAGTCCTGATCAAGTGCACATTCAGTCCAAATCATTTGCTAGAAAGTTGTCATCCTATAGGCTATATAAATACATAATAGATCTACATTAACCTGTGTAACACTGAAGCAGCCTTTCCAGCAATCTGGCCTGCTTTATCTCCAAAGTAGACTCTTATACCTCATTTGAGTGAGCACATATTTTAAATAATGATGAGAGACTCCAATTTTCCCATTTTCAGGGATGTGATGTCAAATGTATTTGTAATAGGATCATCTATTAGCTGTCAGTATTGAGCAAACTACGTGGGAAAATAATGGTTAGTAGCATATTATCTAGAACCCCGATGAAAATTAGCTTAAGGCCAAGTGGATTCATTGAAAACAACGGTGTTACCTGTTGATTGCTTAATGCAGCCTGCCTTGACTTAAGTTTTATTTCTGATATGAAGTCAGAAGCTGTTGGGAGTTTTTTTGTTCAAAAAAAGTTGAGAGAGGTACCAAAGCTTGAAGTTTCATCCTGACTTTACGGCTTCCATGTGACCAGATATGCTACCCTTTATCTTCACACCCCAGCGGTTACAGGAAAAGCTGGAAGGCTGGAGTATCTTCTTTTTCATTTTCTCATCCCCAGCCTATAAACTGAGGTGAATAAAACCCTGCTAGACGTACAGCCCCAAGGTTTTCCTACCTCCTAAGGAAAAGAAGCTGCTTCTTCTTGGAGAAAATGAAAAAAAAAAAAAAAAACCAAAACAACCAGCATATATTTGTGTGTATATCTGTATGGACCACTACAGCGCTCAAAGTTGCAGCGGCATCCTCTGAAACTAGATGGAATACATGGTGTTAAGGAGGTCACCTCTCTGTAATTCCCTTGGTCTCTTGTTTCTTCACTTCCCCAAACTGCATTCAGGTGTGAGTTTCAGATCACTTCTGTGGCAAGAGGACACATTATTAACCACTGTCGCTTCTTGCCAAACCTGTTTTGATACCAGAGCGTTTCTGTCAGCAGTAGATGACTTCAGTGCTACTGCTGACAGAAGCGCTGGAAAAGCTGTTGCATGACAACATGGATTGAAGAACTGAGATTTTCTTCACCAGATCCATCCAAAGCTTGTGTTGGCCAATGGAAAGAGGATGACAAATCAACACAGAGAGAGGACGGTAATGAATACACCCGCATGGTCTTTTCTTTGGTTGGGGAAAATGAAAAAATAACCAGAAAAAGCTAGATAGTAAATGGAAACATCAGGCTTTGAAACTGATAAGAAATTTTAATGGAATTTTGTTTGCCAGGACCATTAAAAGAATCCTGTGATTTATGGAAGAAATAGTTTCTTTTTTAGTGGTTATAAATGAAATAGTTTTAGATGTCCACTAAATGGAAATACTCTCACAAGAGAGTAAAATGTTTTTTTTTTTCCCTTAAAGCATAATTAAATTCATACTAAGTTGTATTAAAATAACTATTTCTCAGTTATATGGGATTAAAATGTAATAATTTCAAATTTAATTTAAAAAACAAAGTACTAAAACTTAGGTTTAATGTAAGGGCTTAAACAGACTAAGGTTTAAAGAAAATGTTAAATGACATCAGTGAATTCCCTTCAGCCTATGAGTAAAAGAATAACAACTTGAAATTATACCAAAAAATTCCATGGAACATCTCTTTGCCATCTGAGGTCAATTCCAAGCTTGTTTGTGTATTTAAACACCATAAAGCTGAAATGCATAGTTATATTATTACTTTAATAACTGCTTAAGTGCTACTATTTTTATTTTTTCCTTCTGTAACCTTTCCCAAGAAGTCAGATTTTTCAGCCTTGCTTGTCCAGAATTACATTTTTTATTTGTTTCAATATAGCCAGCAGTTACTCAGAAAGCTGTGGGGTTTTGGTTGGTTTATTTGTTTGTTTGTTTGTTTTTTTCCTGGGACCAATTCACTGAAAATAAGAGCAAGAAAATTAATTTCTCAGTCACAAACTAGAAAAAGAGAACTAAGTGGTCGAGAAGGATATTACAGCCTCATAGGCATGGGGCCATATAAAAAGCAGTTTAGGTCTCTAGAAGAACATGCAGGTGTTTTTGGACAATCTCTTTACAGCACGTAAGTGCATGGAGCCAGAAGTTTGCGTATATGTAATTCTCTTTGAAATCAATAAAACTGAGAAACGATAAAGCCTAGACACACACAGGTTATGGGGTAGGTTGTGACCAAAGGAATATGTTAGTATCAAAGACATGGTTTTGGCAAGCTTTATGAGCTAACATCCATGGTATGAATGATTTAAAGGCCACTTCTGTGTGGGTTTCTCTCCACTTGGGTTGAAAGCTTTCAAGACTGTTGCGTTTCCATACCTACCAGAACTGTGCTAGTCAGAGTGGCAAGATTGCAATCAAGCTCTGCAATCTAGAAACTAAATGAACCAGCATCCAAATGCTGTGAAGGATCCACCTTACTTTATTCTGCATAAGCCAGCAAAAACCCTCGTAAAAAGAGACAGTGTAAGACACTGCCTACAGGTAGGGCAGACACAGGAAACCACAGAGTACTACAGCTCCCAACTCTCCCAGGTGTACCCCAGAAGCAGGGACCGGACTCTAGCCTGAGGTATGGTGCCGTAACCATTGGGTCTTGTGATTTATATCAGTTCTGCCTCATTGTGCATCTCTCCCATCTCTACTCAAAATAAGGAGCTTCACCAATTGTAGGTGTTCAGAAAAATATCCAAAGTATAGCTTGCAATGAATTAATCTGTTAAAAAATTAATTAAGCTACAATATTTAACAGGGAATATAAAGCTTTAAAACCTAAGTGTAGAGAGATAAGAGTATAGTATAATGATTGGCAAAGAGTGGTATAAATTGGAAGTATTTAGTTGCAAGTCATAACATTTCAATTATTACTGGCTGGATAATATTATGGAAATAAGTTATATGAAATACAGAACAGAAAAAAATCATTTGCTTAAATGAGTATTCTTTGTTTTAAACCCTAAATAGTTTAATTCCTAAAGACTGCCATCATTTTGATATAGAGCATTCTGCCCTGACACATACTTGGGAGTAAAAAATGAAATGTAGTAAATTACCTCTAAAATAACTGGGTTTTATCAGGACAGAGTGAAAATGGAGCTGTGTTAGAGATGAGAAACACTTCAAGAAACCATGAAGGCAAAGAAGAAAATGCTGGACAGGATGTCAATGACAAGCAGCTTCACGCTAAGAAGTACAGGAGCACCTTAATCAGTGGAGCAAGGGCACAGGGGAGAGATGCTTCTGGATGAGCTGGCACTGGAGCACAAATGGCCTGTTTCAAATTCTTGGGGTTCATCACCCTCCTAATGACCCACCAGAGAGGAACAAAATGTGCTTTTGCTCAGTGCACACCACAACTGACAGGTGAAAGGAGGTATGCAGCCTTATTTTGAAGGTTTACATGAACGCTTAATGGGCCAGAAGAAAAACCCATTCACAGAGCTTTACATTATTCAGTAATTTCTCTAATTATAAAGTGACTTTAAGCACCACTATTGTTGCAGCCAGTCCTTTCCTATTAGGGTCCATCGTTTAAGCAGCCGTGTGTGAGCACTGAGAACCCCGCCCACGCCAAAGCAAGCGTCTCCCAAGTGTCACTTCCACCCAACCATCGTTCCTCCAGCAGGTAATATGCGCATTATCTAGACTGACCTATCCTTAATTTATAATACCTCTATGTCATAAACCAATTATCAGCATTTGACACAAGCAGCACTTGCTAGTTGGAAAAGCAATTAAAATTTAGGAGCTGTCTCTTGCAACAAAAAAGCTTTCACAGAAGCAGCGCTACAGAGAAGTTGCAGCATGCAAGCCATCAGTCTAATTCTGCCTCTATCAATCAGACGAGGTCTTGCTGAATAGGATGCACAGGCGAGCAAACAGCAATGTTTACGAGGTGCAGCTGGTGGTACTTACGTTAACAGCAAAAGCAGCATCAGTTAAATTAACATTCTTCATTCTTTCATTGCTCATTATGGTTTGACAGACATACCCGCAGTCCACATAAATGACTTAGAGCAAGAGAGCTGTCTAGCAGCCTGCCATGAAACAAGACCACCTAATGGGAGCAGCCACTGTAATTAAAACTCTGGAAACCAAGATTTATACCAGTTTAAGGATGCAGCAGTGGGTATTATGACCTACTTTGAGTTTATTAAAGGAATTGTGAAAACCCGTGCCATTACTCAAGTGAAAAGTAAGAGCCTACTGTTTGTGCTATTTGTCCGATAAAAGGGACCGGAGCGTTCTTTTGACCTAGGAAATGTCTTGAGTTGTTTCAGGTCTACAGATGAAGGGGGAGAGGAAAGAAAAGATATTCTTAAGTATTAACTAATCAGATCCCCCAGGAGAATATTCTCCCTAAGTCTTACTTATTCAAGTCCACAAGTTTTTCTTTGATAGGGAATTGCAGCAACTGGCTCTGCTTAAAAATTTACAGCCACATTTAATCTCTTGGATCAAAAAAAGTTAATTTTATCAATTCAAGGCTGTATTTCATGGAACTGTAAGTGTCAGAGATAAATATGGTACCAAAAAGGGAGTGGAAAACTCACAAATATTTTATAAAAGCACCTCCAAAGTCCCGGAATTAGACTTGACCAAGTAACAGTCTGTTCAGACTGGAACTCAAGTGCGTTAAGGAGGATTTAACATTAACAACAGAAAAAGTATGTTTAAAACAAAAAAGAAACCACATGGACCTGTAGTTACACACTACCTTTAAAACACTGTGTGAATGAACCTTAATACTCTTAGCTATTAAACACGTTAGATCACGAAAGACGATTCAACATTTGCAGAAGGTGGGAACCACTGAGGAATATGCACGTGGCAATGTGGTGCCCCTGCTCCCTGCTGGTGTGTGGCACCGTGGGGCACAGCCGGAGCAGGGCTCACAGAAGACGGGATGCTGGGCAGGCAGGAGCCCAGCATAAGCCCGGGAAATGCTGAGGGGCAATACCAGTTGTAACATCTGGCTCTCCAAGGGGCAGTAAAACCCTTATCTGAGCTTCCCAAGCATGATCTCCCTACCAGTTTGCTCTTTGCTTCATCTCCCTTCCCCCTCTGCTAACAGCAATAAAAACAGTGGGATATGTTTTTACCTCTTCCCCTCAAACAGTTCAAAAGCATCATTCCCCTTTCCTTCAGTGGCTCAGTGGTTGGAGCACTTGCCTTAAATACAGACATTTTATGGCTCAATCCCCTCCACTGTCCGAGATCAGAAACCCTACCTTCAGCTTCCAGGAGGCAGCTGTAATCACCAGGCTATAAAGGCATAATATGGGATGTGAGCATGTGTGTAGGATGCTTTCCACCCCTCCCAGCAGGGTGGTTCTCCTACTCTGGCACAGGCGGAAGGCAAGCCTGCTCCCCACCCGTACAGGGCAGAAACCGCTCTGTCATCTTATATATCTGTACGTACATACACATGCTTGTGAGCTCCAGGCATCCAAAACATCAAAACAGAGAAGGCTTTGTCTTAAGAAATATCTTATACCAGTAAATAGTGTTCAGCAGGTCAGTGCCAAATCTCTGGTACAGCATAGCTCCCACCTGTATGGCCAAACTCCCTTCCAAAAATGTATTTCTGGCCATCCTGCCTCCAGAAACATGCCCACACCCAAGCATGGTTCAGGGAAAGCCAAAATGCTACGCAGGAGCATCAAATGCACATCATCCAAATGCACAATTACACTCGAGCCTGTGCCCTGATCCTATTTAGTTTACCAATATAGTTGTAGCCATAAAGAATCAAGCTAAAAAGTAGAATTACAGCACCTAAAGGAACCTCAGGTATATGGAGCCGAAAAAGGGCCTCAAGTGTCAAATACCCGGATGGCCTAACCCACAGACGGGACTTGAGCCTGTGCTGCTTTAGCTGGCAACTTAATACAGCTGGTATCGGGAGAGGAACAAAAATCCTCAAACCCAACCCCAACATTTGTTGTGATCAGCTGCTCTACTTCCTGTGAAATATTCCCACTTCTTGCAAGACACAAGGTAGGGAAGTGAGTTAAGGGTGTATCAACATTTCAGAGCTCTGTGAGGATCCTGTTGCTCTAACCCACCACTCTCAGCAGCCTGGGGGCTTGTGGCTCTTCACCCAAAAGACTGTATTTTGCAACAACCAGCTTCCTGACACAGAGGGCTGAGCAAAAGGACCCTCGGGAACTAGTTAGCACCGATCTTGTTTTCTTCTCTGGTATCTCCAAACAGCTGGGCAAGTGCTCTGGTTGCCCTGAGGGAGCACACACAGCATCTCCCCAGCACCCCCACCCAGGAACCATACTCCCAACCTGCTGGGGTGACAGCCTCAAACACAGACAGGACTCTGGGCCAGCCTCCTCATAAAGCAAAAATACAAGCTAATTCACCAAGAAAAGTTTGGTTTTGTTTTTTTCCCCAAGAAGTTTAGCAGGTGCTAGGAAGTTTCTTCTAATACTCGCCTGAGGACTGCAAACAAAATGAATCCAGAGCTCCTCGCTCCCACTCGTTTCAGTGAAATCCCACATCATCAAGGGCTTCGCTGCATGGGGGTATAGTTTTGCTTGTCCCATGATGAAATTACAGGAATATCTATATAGGAATGCCATTTGGGACACACATGGCAGGGAACGGCTGGAAAATACTGAAATTTGTGTTATTCTGCTATACAGTTCATCCATAATTTAATACAGGTAATTCTGTTAGAAGGATGTTGCCTGTCACAGAAAGATATGAAGAAACAAAGCTCTCCATCTGCTTTATTAGTTTGTTGTGGGTTTTTTTTATCCCCAAGAGATAGTTAAGAACAACTTAACCTGAACAACTGACATAGTATAACTCCTCTTGTACATTTTTCAGCCAGAACAGATAAACTCTGCCTCCTAAAAACATGTTTACTTGCAACAGTGCTGGAACACGGAGACGCTACATACTGTCGATGGGAGGACTAAGCAGAGTCAGAGATGTAAACACTGGAGATATAAGTTTTCTGCAGATGACATGCTGAAATTTCAGGGGTCATGTGCAACACATTCTGGATTTTTTTTTTCCTGCCTATATTAGTTTGAAATATTAAAGTCCCCTCTAAAACTCTGCCTTGCTGGCATCTTAGAAGCTCGTGCAGATACTACCACAGACAAGAATGTCATACCAAGTCAGTATGGTTTATATTTGCAAAATAAAGACAGTCCAAATGGAGCGGTGGGGTGGGTGGTAGGGAACAAACAGAACTCATGCCGAGTTGTTAAATCACCTCATTGTTTCTAGCGCCGCAGGACACAAGCCAAAGTTCACAAACATAAAACACCCTATTCATCGATTGTAAGGAATGTTGGATTCAGCTGAAACAGTCCTTTTTTGTCTGCGGGAAGAGCTGCTGGGAAGGACCTTGCTAACTGCTTCATGGATATTCACACAGATGATTAGAAAACTTGATTTATTAAATCAAGCAATTAACTGATTAAGACTACAAAGATCCTCCATCAAGTAAGCTTTATTCCTTCCAAAAAACCCTCATACCTATAGTGGCAACTCAACTTCTGCCTTCCATTCATTACAACTGTAAGTCATTACTGCTTAACAGGGGTGAAAAACTCTGCATTTAAAAACTTCTCCAGGTTACTTAATTTAGTGCAATGCAAGCCCAATAAAACACATTACAGCTTCTCACAGAGCTCAAGTACTAAGTATCTAAGCACAGAACATGAATCAGCTATTCAAATTGAACCCTTATAACCCAAGAGACAAAGCTTATGTACTAAGCAGCACACGCTTCTGGGTTTTTTTTTTTAAAAAACCAGGTGCAAGCTTGTGAAAACGTGTTATCTTGTTGCTAATAGCAATCACCAACTGGGATTTGATAAAATGACAACTAGGCTTAGCGTACTCCAGAAAGGGACTCATTAAAAAACAGAAGAAGAAAAGAAAAAGCACTCAATGTAACAAACAAGAGATTATCCTCTGCAGCACAGTCTCCACCTATGATTACATGCGTTACCAGAAATATGTAACACTGCCCAACATCTCAAGGAAAGCTGGAGATGCACACTTGCACATTTTTTCACTGTATTTCCATGTCACGCAAATTAAAAAGACATTCAAATGATACTCATGTTGCATTCAGCAGACATTCTTGATTTTTTAAATACACATATATATTACATACATATAAAGCTTAATCTATAATTACAGACATAGAAGGAAAGCAAAGAAACCTACACGTGGTCATGGACTGAAGACTACAAATCAGTATAACATACAGCAAGTCAAGTATCACTTTGGACTTTCTATACAGACAAATTTCACAGCTGCAATAAGAAGGGGTATTTCACAGCCATGCACAGAAAGCTAGATCTAAAACAAAACAAAAAATTAAGTAGAACAATTTTGTAATCATTGCAATTCTCAAAAGTATATGCCTTTTGTGTAAAAGGACCAGGCACAACTAGGATTGGGAAAGCATTCAGCTCTAAGTAGAGAAAGGTACCATTTAAAATTTAACATCATCTGGGCCAGGTGGTTCTTCCTTAGGATTTGCAAGTGGAAGTGGCAGAAGAGACTTGGGAACATCCTGGGAATCTTCTGAGCTACACCAAGAGTTGCAATTTTCCCCAGTACAGGCTAAGCCAAAACAGGCAGGTCAAGAAGAGTAAGGATCCCATGAAAAGCAAGTAATTTACTGTCTTACAGACTCAGTGATTTCCCAGTTACTCTCACCAGTGAACTACAGACTTGACAAGCAAATGAAGGCACCCAAGAAGGGTGGTTAAGTCAAAAAGCAAAATAAGGTTGCCACTACAACAAACTGTATACTAAAAGATATCTCCAAATTTGAGACTCTATAGAATCTATCTGGATAGTGAAGCTCTGACAAGGCAGCTCTGCCAATGGACATTCAGGAGCAGATGAAGACAGCTACTATGCTCTGCCACTTGTCATAGTTACCTGCTGAGTAATGGTTTCATCTCTACTGCACTTTGCAAGCATCTCCTGGCCTGGGTCACAGGGGATTTGACATCCCCTCTGATGATTTCTCAGGCTCGCTAGGCTGACTGACAGAACTGGATACTGGAGTCCTCCCATCTCCCCTTTTACCAGCAGCACAGCACCACACAGCTGGGGAAGGCACGGAGGAGTGGCAGTAACATATTTAAAATGCAATAGCAATTTCTAAAATGAATGCTTCTCTACCACCTACAATTATAGCTCTCCGGGATACCAGAAAACAGCAAGGTCAGAAGCTATACAAGTAACAGAGAAAACAGATGAGCGCCTTCTGAAAATCTACAGCTAATGTTGAGGATCAAGTTAAAAGATAGAACTAAATATAAGAATTCATCATAGACATGATAAACCAAGACACGAAACTGTTTCTTCCTCCCTGCAGAAAGAGCAACATGAAATTAGGATTTCTAATATTGAAAAACTGCTGAAGGACTGGGAGCCAATTAACAGCCAAATTCTGCAAGCTGCATTTCAAATGTGATATAGGAAAATGACAATTACAGGATACTGCACGCCGACAACTCTGCTGCTGAACTCGCAGCTTGCTACAAACAGTGACGGTGTCCTCAGCCATGACATCTGCTTACACTGGAGAGTATCGACAACCAGAGAGAAGAACGAAATTGGGAAGTGTGCTTGGAAATAAATAAATAAATAAAACAAAATAATAAAGAGACTCAGGATGGCAGAAGACTGACGAAATCACTCTGGGGTTTCTTGTTGGCAGAATATTCATTCCGCTAGTAAGATATCTGCCCATAGATCAGATTAAAAACCTGTCTACTGGAATGAAAACATAGCTCAACTTATCCAGGATATTAAAGTATGTAGTGCAGCTGACATCTGATCTGATCACTCTTCATGCAAAGCAAGAACAAAACCCAAACTTTAGAAAGGCAAAACAAAGAAGTACTGAGAAAAATCCCTGCTGAAGGACTAAACATGATTACAGTGGCAATTTCAGATCAGTATCAATGAAAGATTTTATGGGCTGTAAGATGCATATCCAACACAGCTCAAAATTGACATGTTATAGGCTATACACCAACTGCTTCTCACAATGGAAGGTAATTTTGGAGATGCTGAAATCAAAGGCAGGGGATATTCTCTGTAGGAAAGATGATACAAAACATTTAACTTCTCACACAGCTTCAGAGAAATAAGCAGTTGATGCTAAGAATAAAATGAAAAGGAAAAAATGGTCTGAAAATAAGAATTAACGATTCTAACCTGGTAGTTTTTGAAAGAAGATAAAGTAAAATGCCTTCTAAGTTCAGGGACCTGACCCAGAAAGCTGCTAACGCCTACAAAGTACAAAACTGCACCAAATGAGTGTAAGGGGAGGATATCCACAAACTTTGGAGAGGTGCTAAACAGGCCAACTCTATTTAAAAGACACTAGCATTAACAGAGAAATTAAACGCTCATGGCTAAGCTACTTAACATTTCACACCACAGACAATGGCATGAAAGACACAGTAACAGCAGCTTAGGGGAAACCTGCCAGTGAAAAACAACTTGGAGAAAATGTTGAAACTCTGGGATAAAGAGATGAATGATTAAAAAACCAAACAAAGAAACAACAAATTAACCCCCCCCCCCCCCCCCAAAAAAAAAAAAAAAAGGGAAAAAAAAAAAGACAACAAGTTCTTCCAGATCTGGCAAGGCATACAGAGGAAAAACAGGAAAATTAATTTATACTCAAAATATCAGATAAACATTACTTAGAGACATTATGCTCCTTCCAACAATAAACAAGAAGTTTCCTTCAAAGAAGTTTCCTTCAACATCATCTTTACCATAGAAAAGAGGAAGCAGCAAATCTGTCATTAATCCACAGTCTTCCAGCTCAAAACCTAACATAGCTTATCACATAGAAAATGCTCTCCCAGTCTCTTTTCCTTAACCATAGATTTAGGATAAATCCCCCCACGATGCCCTCACAGAAACCTTCTCAATTGATGGAACAGAAGTAAAACATCACCACCATCTGCAGGTACCCCGCATGGTTAAACTACACTGAAATTCAAACAACTGATCTTAAAACACTTACCAGTGCCAAACCCCAGCACCCAGCCAACCCCAACTCCACCTTCTCCTACCAGAAAGGCACTAAAAAGGCATGAAAAATTACCTACTACTGCACTCAGTAATACATTGAGTGAGACACTGGAACAGGTTGCTCAGAGAAGTTGTGGATGTCCCATCCCTGGAAGTGTTCAAGGCCAAGCTGAATGCGGCTTTGAGCAACATGGTCTAGTAGAAGACATCTCTGCCCACGGCAGGGGGGTTGGACTGGATGACCTTTAAAGGTCCTTTCCAACCCAAACTGTTCTGTGATTCTGATCAGAAGAATGCAATCTGCTGATAAATTTATCTTCTCTGAGTAATAACTCAGCCAATGTACAAGCAAAGATTGAAGTGTGCAGGGAAGGGATTCCATCCAGCATTAACTTGAAATTAAAGTGAAAAAATACATATTTTTTTTTTTATTTTGGGGGATTTTTTTGTTAATATTAACTGGTTGTAAATAAAACCCAAAGCTTAATGGTCCCAAGTCAAACATTTGTAAGAAAGGAAAAGAATACAAAGACACAAACAATTCACCCAACTTATCAAGAAAAAACAAACCCTTGGAGCACAGACAGAACACATGCTGGCATGATCCGGTCACTGGAGGAGGGGTAAGGGAAACAACTTGAAAGTTATTTCCAGCTTACTGGCTGGCAACAAAAACAAAATCTGAAACTGCAGCTGGACATTTGAATACCTTCAAAACAAATTCTCTGGGAAAGACTAAGCGTTAAAATAAGTGAAGTCAATGAATAAACAAAAGTCATCAAAATGGAGGTTTCCCAGAAAAAGATGAAAATATTTCAAATCTATCATATTGATGAGGCCAAAACATCTGCCAACATCTACACAGGTAGTTAAGCCACTGGAGAAAAACTGCAGAGAATGCTGGGGAAAAAAAATAAATCCTCTGGTACCTGAGAATTGACCATTATTTGGCAAACAGGTGAGGCTAGATGCCATCAAAGACTGCTGGCCTTGATGGCATAGGAAAGAAGCCAGAAAGAATGGCATTAGATTTAGATCAGAGACTCATATCTGGAGCCTCAGGTACATGGTAGGTCTCTGGCTCCCTTCTTCATGCATTTAATTTGCTCATTCAGGGGAAGGAAGGATTGCCTTCAGGAGTTTAAGTAGTGTCTAGGTCAGCTGGACCCACAATCTTGTTTGCCCTTCTGATACACATCAAAATACTAGCCCTTAGCAAAGAAGAAAAGCAGTACACCCAGTATGTATAGCTCACATTCACACTGGAGGAGAAAATAAGAGCCTATACTTTTTAGACTAACTTATTTTAAGCTTTCAACAAGATGGAAAACAGAGGGCATTCACTTGCTTCCAGAAATTTCAGTTCATAATTAGTGAGCAGATACCAGATCAAATTAAACAGCTTTCTCCTAAGATTTGATGCAACCCTCAATGTTTCCAAGGGTTGTTCTACTTCTTACTAGAAGACAGCTTTGCTAAAGCTTAATTTTGTTTTCATGGTATTGTGAGAATGTCTTTCTTCTTAAAAACATCCCAGGCCATTTCCTAACTAAACAGAAGATGCTGAGATCAGATAACATCTCTCATCACAGAGCTATACTAAGTGGTGAATGAGAAGGGCAGATTGCTCAGTGAAACTACAGAGTGTTATGGCAGAAAGTCAGTTGTAAGGAAGTGTGAGCTCTTATACCTTTCAGGTACCAGTTACTCTTTTTTTTAGGATAAGAGTCCAACAGCAAAACACTTTCTTTTCTGCTTTAGCCCACACTACACCCTTTCCCTTATTTTTTTTCCCCCTCCATTCTTCCTGCACCATAGTTACAAACTGCAAGGCTGTGGCTAAACCCAGCATCCTGGACCCATGTACAGCCTGAAAACTCACACACCACTTGATGCTCATCAGCTGTTATTCAGTAGCATCAGTGACAGGACTACATTTTCATCCTATCATTATTTGTTACTGCTGAAAATTATTTTCAGAAAGGACAGGTAAAGAGCAGACCCAAGTGTTGTCTGATAAAATGATTACTTATCAAAATGGATCAAAAGTTGAAAAAATAGTTTCCTGTGACAACATAGTGGCCCATTTGTACAATTTACATAAGCCCATCTGAAGATTTTCCTCAGAGCATCTCATTAAATCTGGGCTCCAAAGCTGGAATTGAGTGCATTTAATATATTTCAGATGCTGAAGGCTGACAGGATTCGAAGATAAACTACTTCTTCCAGACAATTTAGATTTTATAATATTTGTTGGCTTCACCAAAGATGAAAGACTGTTGTTTTTTTAAATCATTGTTTTGTACAATCTGGTTTGCATACATTTAACAGAGAGTCATTTACAATCCCATCAGCTTTTGGAGTGCTGCAGCAAAAAGGTAAGTCACAACCATGTACTTACCCTGTGACCCCAAAGCTCAGTTTTCACACAACCTTGGTTTTCCTGTATTCCTTTCCTAATTAGATCTTTTAGGGCAGGGAAGATTTTGTTTTACAGTTCCCCACCCATCTGCTTTACTGAGGGTATGATTCAAACCATTCATTTTTCAGTCCTATCAGCTCTTACTTTATAGCACTCTTAGCAGATTTAAAAACCAAACCAAGAAAACAAACAAACAAAATCCAACCAAACAAAACAAACCACACACAAAACCAACAGGAACACCACCACCCCAACCCACAGCTCAGCATCCACAAAAGAGAACTTCAGTCCATAACTGACCCATCAATATACCACTTGGACACATCTGAATAACAAGCAACAGGTAAATTTAATTGCTTTTCAAAGGCCTTCAAGTCTGCTTCATCCACTCCATGTCCCAACCCACCTCCCAGCTACAGAGATTGGTTATCCAGGGAGCTCCATAGTAAACCTCAGGTGCCTGAAGGCAGGCAATACAAAGACAAGCTGTAGGGTACCAAATCTTTTTCCTTCTGTTCCCACACAAAGAACAGTGAGAGTGCAGACTAAATACTTTCTTAGCAACCCCTCTGGAAGGACAATAGTGTGAAATGACATTAACATGAAAAGAAAGGGGATGAAAAGCCCTCTGCTTCCCACCTCTCGTATCACACGTTACGTTTCTCTACACAGAGTTTATCCACAGAGAAACTTCACAAGCACTCCATCCTTGCTTATATCTGTTCTCTGGAACTGCCAGAGACAAAGCATCTTTGAATGTCACAGGATGCAGAAGATGACACCTTCACTTGGTTTATGAGTGGCCTGAAAGCTGGGCTGGTGGCCAAATTCCCTTCAAAGGTCCTCTTTTCCTCAGGAGCATACTTAGGGCTGGAATCATGCAAAACCGCTGAAGGAAAACCTCTTCTGCACCCATCCTTTCATGAACATTTGCATCACCTTTCTGCCCAGCCAGCTGAAGCCGGCAGCACGCTACTTGGGTCTCCTCCACACTGGTGGCCTCAGAGATGTCCAGGAGCTCACATAGCCCCCTTGTCTGGGAACGATGGGACAATACAGCCATGCAACTGCCTCTTCTGGCCTGACTTAAACTTGTCTGAGCTGGCACAGTCACAACACCTCAGAGAAGGTCTCTCCAAGCCCATGAAATGCAATACTAGCAGCTCCTAGACACTAATGAGCACTTACTCATAAGCCAAAGTGTAACGTTTGATAGTTTGTGACAGAGATAAATTTCTTAATTTGACCAGGTGCCACTGTGGGACTCTCTGTACTCTCCCAAACCCTTATGTAGGCCAGTTCTGATATTGCACAACTGCAGTGTAAACAATATATATATATAAAAATAATAAACCTACTTACTAATTCTCACCAGTTTCTGTCAAGCCATTCACAGGCTTTTAAAAAATACTCCTTTTCAGCTATAGGTAAAAAGATATAACATTCAGGAAGGTTTTTATGTCCATACGTCTTGAATTTTCATTTATCCTTGCAGATCTCTCAGCATTACAATGGCATATACAGCTCTTGAGACCCAAAGATTTTAGCTGTCCACTGAAGAGCTACAAAAGCCTCTTCTCATGGACAACAGAACTATTATTTTTCCTCTCTAGTTTATTCCATTAAAACCCAAAATAAATAGAATTCCAGCTTTAATCTTCCTACATTTACTTTTCTTGGATGGTTACTTCTCCTCTCTGATAGAAAATCTTCTTGGTTCATTCACACAGCCTAATGTGGCACTATAATGCATTTCATATAGTTTTAATTAACAGCTTAGCTGAACTACTTGATGTTTAATACTGTGAGAGGTGACTATTTTCCTTCTTTTCTAACTGTTGCTATGATATTTACAGTACATTTCAAGTAAGCCTCCAACAGCCTACTTCATATGACTTAAATATTACCCTTTCTCTGTAAAATTCAAGGAACTGGCTCACTGACAATAGCTGGAGGAAAGAACAATTTCCTCATTTCCAAAAAGGAAAATAAGTCCAGGCATTAAGTTACAAAGAGTTTGGTTTTGAAAGAGTTATTTGAAAATCTCTTTAGAAAAAAAATTAACCCACAATTCTCTTCAGTGTAATGCATCCTTTTCAACTTTCACCTCTGGTGGGAAGTTGCTCTTTCTCCATCATATATATCAACATAAATAAAAATGTATTTTAAATTAGCACTATTTGAATTAGAAAGATCAGTAGAAGGTTACCAGCCCTAAAATAATGCTCGTCTAAAACACTGTCAAAGAATGACAGACCTGTGTTAATAGGTTTTAAGAAAGCTCTTAAAATGTCTCTTAAGCTTAAGATAGCTCTTCAGAGCTCCAGTGACTTTGCTGCAATATACTTATGCATAAAAAGCAATCCTAGGAAAAACAAACCAACCAACCAACCAAACACACACAGTTAACAACCAGGCTCGCTGTACATTTACTACATATGCTTCCACTCAGATTCTATCAGACAGGTGTGGTGTTCACAGACCCAGCAGGATCACTGTCAACATCCACCACCACAAGAAAACTAAAACAACAAAGTGCTGCAGCAGCAAAGAAAGCCAGTAGGGTGCTGGGTTGCATTAACAAGGGCATGACCAGCAGAGATAAAAAAGTCATTATCCCACTCTACTCAGTGCTGGTCAGACCACACCTTGAGTACTGCATTCAGTTTTGGTCCCCACTACACAAAAAAGATGCGGGGAGGCTGGAAAGGGTCCAGAGAAGGGCCATGAGGATGATCAGAGGACTGGAAGACCTACCACGTGAAGAAAGGCTATGAAAACCTGTTCAGCCTTGAGAAGAAAAAGCTTAGGGGAGACCTTATTACCATGTACCAGTACATAAAAGGTAGCTACCAAGAAGAAACATGGAAAAGACAAGGGGTAATGGGTACAAGTTACTCCTGAGGAGATTCTGATTGGACTCTAGAAGAAGATTTTTCACCATGAGCACAATTAGACTTTGGAACAATCTCCCAAGTGGTGGATTTCCCTACACTTGACAGTTTTAAGACTCAACTTGACAGGGTGCTGGGCCATCTCATTTAAATTTTATATAGAGATATATAGAGATATATGTATATAGTTTATGTTAAAAGGTTGGACTAGATGATCCTAGATCCAACTTGGTATTCTATTATATGATCAAATTAAAGCCAGGAATTGCAGGACCTCCCTGATGACCTTGCAGATGAGTAGGAGAGGTTAAAACAAGAAGTGGCAAACACCACCTGAGAGGAACAGCCTCCTGTTCTATGGGAATTTACTGTTTTCATGTTAAAATCATCTGGGACCAATCATGGTCATAGTTCAATCCACACTGTCTGCTCTGAAAAGTCAGTCAAAATAGCAGAGATGGAAGCAGGTGGAGAAAAAGAGGTAGACCCTACAAAAGGTAATACTAACAAGCGTTATGTGGGTGAGGTTTCATTTCTTAATTCTCATTTAATTTTGTCTTGCTGTTTCTGAGGTGAAGAAAAAAAGGGGAAAAAAATTACTCCACAGGAGGGATGAGGGAAGGGCTGAAACCCCCGGTAGCACATAAGAGCCAGCAAAAGACACTGCATGAGGAGAAAACTAGAGGAAAGGACTCTAAAGCAGCATCCTTCCTCCTGTACACAGCCTCCAGGCAGTGTATCCGTCTACTCCGTCAGCCCATACTGGGACAGCCAACCCCCAAGATATTTCTCTGTCCTCAACCTACACAACTCTAGCAGACAGTCAATCTCATGCAGTTCCTGGTCCTCTCCTCTCTTCTAAGACACAGTACCTTCACATGCTATGAATCATGACATCACTGTAGAATACTTCCAAGAGGAGCTTCCCTGGCACCTTCCTAGGGTAGGATTTAATGCCATGCAACCCTTCCCATCTTCCTCTGGAAGGGATTACAAATGCACCCATTTCACAGCTTCAAAGGCAGACAGACAGACTGAAAAGCTGAATGAATTATCAGAGGCAACAGTGGATTAAGACTCATGAGCTAATGTCTCAGCTGTGCACTCATTCCATTAAAATGCAGAATCCTGTTTAATATTAAAACCAGCCTCGGCCAGATTTACAGTCAGTATCACTTGGAGCTGGATTACAGAGCAAGACCCGTGCATTTATTCCCATTTAATTCCATTATTTGCCCCCACAGACACTATGCCTGGGGCTTCAGTTTGTTGAAATAAGATCATCAATCTACAGGAAGGGCAGTATATGTTACTTTAGTACTGTAAGAAAAGTTAAGTGCCACTCAACTCATCACTAAGACTCTGGCTTCATGTTCCATCCTCAACCCCTAAAGGTTAGGTTTGGTTACGTGCCAAACCGACATCCTACAGTAGAAACACAAGAAGGTGGCACCTGTACAGAGCAAGTGACGAAGAACCCGGCCTGATTAGTCAGTTTGGAGACAGACAGCGTCTCCTCCAGATGCTTCTCAATAAGCAAACCCATCATTTTGTAAGTGGGTCTCGCGCAGTCAGTTTTGCAAGGACTCTTGCCAAACAGTCCCATTAAATTCACGTCAGCACACCAGGGCCCTGCAGCAGCTGCACACACGAGCTTTGCCGCATCTCCCGCAGCATTTCTTCTACACAAAATCACTAGAGACACAATTTCTCACGCTTGAAAATTACTGCAAGTCCCCAGACGGTGGTATAACCAACAGGGTTTTTTTTTTTAAAAAAAGGTGATTAGAAATCCCATGTTCAGAGCAATGCAGCTAAGTTTTAGAAGCCATGCAGGCCTCAAACAATAAGTCTTCCCTGCCTGAAGCTTTGATTAGAAATATTTCCTATCATGTCTTTGGATGCTCTTCTGCAACCTGTAGGATACCACTGGTGTAGGCTGAAGTTAAAAAATAAAACCAAATCATAAATGCTGCAATGGAATGTGGGTAATTTCATGGAACTCTAAGTGAGATGAAGGAATCTAGCAAAACAGTGTCTTTTAAAAAATGGTAATTATTAAAAAAACCCATTGTATTCCTTTTTTTTCCCCTACAATTTAGAGCTTTTATTGTCAAAATATTGTAAATATATATCAACTGTAACAGCTAGAGAAGGTGCTTTCTCTTCCAGTTGAAATGTGGGCTTCCAAAGCCCATGTTTATGCTTCCATTTTGACAAGTTCTGCAGGATTATTTTATTTCCCCAGTTACCACAGTGATATTATTCCAAGTAAAGAAAATTTTTCCTATGCTTTGGCTGAAGAGAAACTCCTTCAGCTTTCCCATGACATTTTAATGGAAGAACAACAGAATTTTTAAGTAACAACTTCAAAATGGGATGCTACAAACCAAACTGCATGTATTGAGGGGGTGATGGAGCGAGAAAAGGGCATTGAGAACAGAGGTAAATGCAACAATAAATACTTATCTAAGGCTGTCGTCCCTTTGCAGGCCCTTAAAATTACAACCTAAGGGCTCAACTTCTTTAGTTACCTTGAAAATCTCAGCTCAACTTGATGACATCCTTTTCTTGTCCTAAAGTTGTGTCCTACTTAAAAACTACTTTGTTTTGCCCCAGAGACATCTGCATTTCAGTTTTCTGGCTAATGACCACAGGGACTGGGTTGTGTTGTATGACCTCCATTTGTAGCTTGCAAAGTGCTTTGGGCTTGTTTAGAATAGGCAGGAAGAAATAAAAGGAGGAAGGGGCTCTGTTTAATTGCTACACCTAAGTTTTCAAAATTCCAGTATTTAATTGGATGGCTGGATTTCTTTTTATTACTATTATTTTCTTAGCTTCTTGAGGGAGAAGCCTTTAAGGCACAAAATGGCCTGAATTCACAGAGAACTTGTTCCGCTGCCTTATCGGTTTAAGGTAATTTTCACAAAATGGAATATTCTATATAGAAGAAACTAGAGTTTTCACTTTTTATTTTCTTTCCCATACTCCAAGCAAGCAGCAATCTTCTAAGTGGACTGAAGACATTTCCTTTGAATTGATATGGAGGGGAAGAGGATATAAAAAAGGACTTTAAGAGGCCCTCTGATATTGCAGATTTACTGTGCTTCTGCTCTTCTATCTCAAGTCTCAGTTTATAAATACAAGATGTTGTCTCAACATTCCCACCTGCCAACCCCACAATACACTCCTGAGTCATCCTGGACTCTTCTCATTGCCCACCATTCCCAGTAAAACTGGGACTGCAGGCCAAGCGAAGGGACACCTGCACATTCTCCGCTGTCCCCAATGGGCTCCACAGCTGTCAGCAATGCAGAATTTGGCAAAGCAGCTGATAATTCTGATTGCTGCATCTGCCAGCCCCCCTCGATCAGCTCTGTGCAAGCTCTGCAAAACCAACAATAGCAAAAGCATTCATCAGGAGGAAGGAAGAAAAGAAAATAAGGAAAATAGACCCTGAAATACAGGCTAGAAACAGACCTGCTGAGCAAGACATCACCTTTTTACAGTCACTTTTCTGACAGCAGAGGTGGGATAATACTTGTTTTCCACTTTCCAGAAGCTAAAGCTAATAATTTATTTTCTTTTGCCTCTGAACAACTTAAGCATCTGGTTTCTGAGTTACAGGCTAAGCAATTTTACCAAGCGCTTTTAGTTTTTATTTTGAAACTTAAAACATATGCTTATGCTACATATTCTGCACATGACTTGGACTTCACAACATACATATTCATTATGTTTACCTTTATCTAAGTTTAACAGCATTTCATGTACACCAAAACTAACTTAAGAGTCCTTCATAGGTCAGCAGGTAAAATTCTGCTTCAACAGAAGTAAACAATGGTACACTTAAAAGTTCTGTCTGCCTTTAAGGCAGCAACTGAATTAGGAATATCAGGAAAGAGATACACAAAAATTACAGACCAAGAATGTATTTTGGTATCAACTAAATAAATACCATTCATTTTGCACAATTGCTCAAGCTGAAATACCCAGAAAGGAATAAAACCCCACAATCACCATCAGTTCAACACCACTGACAAAAATATTATTAGCCTTGCAGCAGAAACAACTTACTTTTCTCCAATCGCTCAGATCCCTGATCAAGTCATCACACCATAACAAGTGACCACGTGTCTGCAAGGCAAGTACCCAGCTGTATCCTCTTAGCTTGCAGGGAACAAGATAGGCCTTCAACTGCTTTTTTCTGAGCTTAACTCCTTTGAACATGCTGCAAACACTTGCATAAGGAACTGGCACAGACACTTGGACTTTATCAGGACCAACAAATGCCCACATTGCCTCAAAGCCCCGCTCCCTGGCACACTCAAGAAGTTGTGCATCCAGTTTCCAAACAGCTTGGTAGGGAACAGGACTCAGACTCAGCTGGGCTGGGTTCTCGCTGCCTCTTTTACCAAGGTCTTTGGGGTTCTGGGCCAAGTAAGAGTCTCCCTGCTGGCCCCAAATTCAATTCAGGACAGAAATACTTCCTTAGCACCTCATCAAAGGATGAGCTGATGTGCTCATATACGTAGTGATGCTGGCATAAATAAAAGCACCATGAAAATTCCTATCAACCAAAGATCATCTCACATTTCCTTCTCTACAAATGCACATTTTTAAGGCAAATCAGATCAAATATTTCTCTAGACGTTACGTTCTGTGTTTGCATTTTAAGAGCTGTTGCTCTTTAGACTCTGTGGTAAGGACAGGAAATGGAAATAACTAGTGTATCATCTCCTGAAACCAAAGAACTAGGAGAGACAAGCCTGTATCTTGCAGAGACACCAGTGTGCCGAAAATACAAATACTTGCAAGGTACTGTATTTGGCTTCTCCATTAGCTAAATTGACAGTATTTCCCACAGTAAGTAGAGAGAGACGGGGGAAAGTTGGATGCAGTGGTCCTATTACGTTGTCATACTGGCATGAAACAACATAATGTGGTAACATTTTTTTCAAAGACAAAACACTGATGTTAATTCACACTGCAGACAGAGGGACAAGCTGGAGGAAGTTATTTATGCACATGCTGTCTCCTACTGCATTCAAAACAGAAGCACTGGAAATTGATATTTTTGTTTAAAATGAATTGTCAGGCTTCTACCCAGAAGAGAGCACTGGGGAGGCTCACTGGAAGCAAGCACAGAAGCAGCCAGACTTGAAAATTTCAGGCTGAATTTGTAATGAACGCAGCAGCAACCCTACATCCATCCAGTGCAACCACAAACCAACACCAAAGTGACTTTCTCTGAACCACTTTTTTTTTTTTCCCCCCTCTTAACTGTAAAAACATTTTTCCTTGACCCTAATCTAAATCTGCCCTCTTTCAGTTTCAAACCATTTCCCCCTGTCCTGTCACTACAGACCTTGGTAAAAAGCCTCTCTGCATCTTTCTTGTAAGCATCGTTTAAGCACTGAAGGGCCACAGTAAAGTCTCCCTGGAGAGTTCTCTTCTCCAGGCTGAACCACCCCAACTTTATCAGTCTGAGAGCAAAGGTGCTCCAGCCCTTTCACCATTTTCATGGCCCTCCTCTGGACTCTCTCCAACAGGTCCAGGTCTGTCTTGTACTGAGCACCCCAGAGCTGGACAGGGTACTCCAAGTGGGATCATACAAAAGAAGGGGAGGAGAATCACCTCCCTCAACCTGCTGGTCACAATTGTTGCTATGCGGCCCAGGTTACAACTGGCTTTCTCAGCTGAAGCACACATTGCCAGCTCACATACAGTTTTTCATCCAGCAATACTCCCCATGTCCATCATGCAGTCTGTACTGATATTGGTGACTGTTCCAACCCAAAAGCAGGACCTTGCACCAGGTCTTGTTGAACTTCATGACATTAACAGTAAGGGAACAAAATCGCAAGCACAAGCCAGCCAAGAGAGAAACTAACCCCAGCTCAAGCCCAGTGCCTACGATATCGAAAACAGGCACATTCAGAGCATGCAGGCACTTTCTCCTGACTGTGCAGGCACCCTGGGGCAAGGAGCTTAAACTTAGATGTTTGAAGTAAGGGGAGATGAATCCCACCCTCACTGCCATGAATGCAAGCAGCTTTTATTTTAAGAAAGGCGATCAATGCTAGAATGTGCTTGAGTCATCCTCACACTTCACCACAGCCACCTCTCAAATTCTTCTCTTCCAGACCTCCAGCGCTGCAACAGACCTTCCTCAGCCTGCCTGTGCTTCCCACTATGAGACATTATTACTACTACCCTGTGCATGACCGTGACCATCACCTGCTTTACCAGGACAAACCACCTACAGATGGTGCCCAGAAAAAAAATTATTTTATTTGTGTGTTGTGCTTTTAAATATTTTTTATTTGATATCTGCCAGCCACCAAACCAGAAGGATCATTTATGTACAATGTTTACCTTAAGCATCAGAACAAAGGAGAAGGAGCAGGCTCTCACTGATACAGCGATTTTGAAGCACATTATACTTACACTAGTGGTACTTTCACAGTTTCATTTCTAGCAGAGGTTTAATTTCTTTGCCAGTTGCAGAGAGATACGTGCTTTCCCCGGGCAGGTACCTATGATCTGGGATGTGGTTTGCACAACTAGCAATGTAAAAGACGCTGCTCCAGAATAATATTAGCGAGATCAATCGGGATGACTAAGTATATCTGCAGGACTTCATTCATGCAGAAATCATCAACTAGTGAGGAATATACTCCAGGCACCTTTATTTCTCCCAGTACAGTACCAGACTGGTTTGCTCTCAAGAGCCAAGCAGGACATACACGCTTGCTCCTAATGCTGTGCAGGTTTTTGGTGAGAGTACAAGCCAAACATGAGCTTAGCAGGGAGAGGTGCTGGGTAGCAGATGTTAAATTTTGCCTTAAACATTGAGAAATAAATGCAAAAAAAAAAAAGTTATAGGAGTTCTCATTGAGAATTTGTAAAGAACTAACATGAAAAATGGCTACAATCTTGTCAGAGCAGCCTGGATAGCCAGTGGGACTGCCTGTTTGGGCATGGCGAGTACACCTGAACTAATTCTGCAAAGCATCTTGCACTAGCAATACCTATTTTGGGAGCAGCACAGCATACTGATATTTATATATTCTATTTACCCACAAGCAAAACCACCAATGCATCTGCACCCCTCTTTGCACCATTATTTCACCACACCAGCCAGCAGTTTGCTGTTGTAATCCTGAATCTTTACAGGTATTTCTGATCATTTTTTTCGGCTTCACACTCTTCAGTGGGGGCGGGAGACGAGGGAATAAATCTGCAACCTAAGTTGCGACTCAGTGAAGAGGACACTCCAGTTTGGATTGCTGTTACCACTTAGGAAGCTCCATGGCAGGTGGAGCTGTCATTAATCACACACAGTGACAAGCTGCTACTCTCAATCACGCTTTCTGATCAAATTCTGCACTAATCAGGAGCTTCAGAGCAGGCTGGCTGTTCAGCAAGGTTAAAAATGCAGATGATATTTTCCTTAAGCTTCCTAATGTTCAGTAACAGACACAGAGACAAAAAAAATGCCCGAACAACCTCCCACCACCCTGATAAACATCCTACGTATGAAAAGCAGGAGCCACACCACATGCTTTCAGCTGAGCTGCTTTCTATCATGTACTCAAGCTTCTTAAATGAACCAAAATTTGTCTTCTAGTTTTAATGGTATAATAATCAAGAATCCCCTTTTAAAACTGTATTACAAACAATCCAGCTGCACAGAATATGTTTGCTTAAAAACACCTCAAAAAAAAAAAAATGGCCACATCCTTATAATCAAGGTTGCAACAAAATTATCTCTGGTCAAGTCAGTATAAAGAGATTTTTATCTGCTGGTTTAAGGTCATTAAGTTCATCAGGAATCATGCTTAGCACAATGTACAAACACACAGCAAGTTAACTGTCAAAAGGTATTTATTTGCCTTGGAGGAGGGAGAACATGCTAGACTTTGCTGTTATCAAGAGAGGGTCACATTTTAGTCAATGAGGTGCATTTACTGGCAGAAGCAGCACTGTTCAGCTTTCCCATCAAAGGTGATTTGCACAATCTCAGGACATACAAGTTTTGATAGATGAACACCTAGTTTCAAAGAATAGTTAGAGTAAAAAACCAAAATAAAAACAAACAAACAAAAAAGGTATCTTAGCTTGTGGAAAGCCATTGCAATGCGTCCTCTGACACACTTGCTCACAAGGTGCTTGCTTTGCTAGCTGTGGCAACCGATTGCCTTCATGGGCCAAAAGCCTGGGCTAAGCTCAGCCTTCAGAGAAAACAAAACTCCATTAACTAAACACACTGAACAAAGAACCAGAAAGACAACATGGACATGAATGCCATGATACCATTGCTGCCAAAGTCACCTTGCAGGTAGGAATGACACTGAAGGCATAACTCTCCCTTCTACAGTTCTCTCTGCTACCAATTTTGGGCCCATCACTGATGCAAACCAGAAGGAGACCAACATCCCAGAAAGGCTGTTCTCTCTACTCATCCATCTAAAGGACATCACACCACCATCCAGCCTCTGACACCCACACAGCTCAAGCAGGAAGGACAGAAAACTTGCAGCTTAAATAATTTTTCTGCTCATTAATTCTCTGAGGAAGCACAGTTCAGCCAAAGACAAGTTTTAGAATAGACACTGCCAAGGTTTCGGCTATTTATTATCTCTAATTTAACTGAAAAGGCAGAAATTGAGTGACTTAAGATTCATTAACAGCTTCCTTATAAAATTTAATTTTGGCTACTTACTTCTGTATAGGGAACATAAAGTAACATAATTAAAGCAGATGATTGCACTGATTGTAAAAGGCTGCCTGCTCCGTTTGCACTGATCACTCCATCTTGAGCCACGTTAACAAGTTGTAGTTTAAAACCCTCTGCAAGTTCTCGAATGACCACTTACTGACTCTTCTTTTCAAGTAATTAAATTAAAGCCCTCCTCTGGTATATTATGTCTTAAGGGGAAAAGAGTGAAACAAAAATACCACAGACAGTAATGACATGAGGACAGGACTTCAGATCATTTACCTGATCGGCTAGTTACTGTCAGCTAACGCAATGTACCCTGGACCATGGGTAAAATAAAACCCTCCAGCACTGAAACTGCCAGCACTTTAAGACAAGGAAAATAAATAAATAAAAGAGAAAGGACTGTGACTTCATTTAACACAACACTCACCCATTTGGTTTGCAAAGCAGCCGATGGTCACATCCTGCTTGTTTCGACCCTTATTTCAAGCTACCAAATCACATTTAGACACCGACTTAGCCCGCTTGCTGTTTCTGCATCCTCAGTAACTACACAGACACCTTCACAGATGAAAGGTGGACAGGGTAACAGGTCTGCCAAAGCAAGGACAGTGTATACCATGTGTTAGTGTGGAAAGGAAAACAATCCACATAGGGTAGAGAGGAAGACACTGAAGGAAAGAAGGAAGTGTATAGAAACACACAAAACCAAATAGCAAGATGCGATGAAATAAACACCATTGGAAATTCAATTCAGCTGCTATGAGTTGATTTTTCTTCTTTATATATATATTTTTTTTTTTTAAAAAAAAGGCAGCAGATCATGGTCTCTGGCACCATGAAGAGAGACTTGGCAGGGCTGTGTTCTCCACATTGGAGGACCTTTGGAGACCTGCTGAGGGAGGAAAAGCCAGGGAAGCAGGGCAGGAAGCAGGAGCCAGCCTGGATGAGAGGGCTCTTGGAAAGATGAGCAGACCGCACTGCAAGTAAGTACTGCTAACCTGCATTTTCAGAAAACCTTAGTTCTACTTAAGACATTTCACTTTTTCCATTTGGGGGGAAATTTGCTACAGATTGAAGACATGGAAAAGGGACTGACATCAATAAAATCTACAGTACTACAGCAAGACAAGTAATATTGACATTGCTGAAATGCCTCAGTGAGTTTCTAAGTCAACAGGACACCGGGAGATGCCATGACAGATAGAGATCCAAATTATGTTAACTCATTTCTGAAACAAAGTCTCCTTAGGCCTCCTATAAAATGCTCTTGGGATCATCTACAATACAACACTAATGCAGCTTTCTACATAAAGTCTCTGAAATATGTACATGCTCCCATCTGCACTGCAGAATTCCAATTAGTGTCTAATCAATAAGTTTATTTGCCTGCTTGAAAGTATGATTCAACTTCTGGTTTACACGGGAAGCATTTTTAATCAGGCAGGCTGAAGCAGGTACTTTTTCTGGAAGGTAAAATTGTTCTTGGAAGCTTTCCACTAAGAGACAGCGGAAACTCCACCAGTAACTCTTAATTAAGTGCTCTATTGCTTTGGGTTTGTTTTTAATTATTTTTCTTTGTAGATAAGTCATTAATTATTGAGTATCTGCTTGCCTGAGTCATGACACTGAATGTACTAAGAAGAAAACCGGTGGCAGTTGTCCATCCGAGCAGCAGTCAGTAGACTATTAAAGTTGTCTAGAAGGCATCTGTTCCTCCAGACTAATTTTAATAAGTTTTCCCCCACCCCCTAAAATAGCAGCATAGACAGGCTTGTGCTTTGAAAACAAACTCACCTTGTCCCGCAATGCACACTGCCACAACTGTGTATTTATTTCTGCCTCTATAAAACAACAGGCACCCACCACCTGCTGCGATAGCATACATGCTCTGAAGATAGGTGTGCAAACACAGTGACACCCCCATGTCAGCCACCTGAGAAAGACAGGCCCCCAGAAGCACATGATGCTACTGCATGGACAGAAGTGCACCTTTCTCGTATTGCACCATCCCCCTTGCTGTCTAGATCATAAAAAAAAAACCCAAACCCAACCCCCAAAACCCCTCTAATTAGGACCTATGCATTTCTTCAAGAAAAACATTTCTTCTCTTTAATACCCTACTTCTAGATTTTAGTCTATGCAGAACTCTATATCCAGAGCTCGATCACATTTCTGTGCAGCAGGAACACGGTGATGCAATCCCTTTGGAAGAGATAAAGTGAATTTGGGGTACTGCTGTTTTTTAATATTAATATTCTTCTATAAGTAAACGAGTCTCCACCTCCAACAGACAAAAGAACGATTTTTGGATCACTTTTTCTGCTCAGCCTTACTAAACTGTTGACTCTAATGAGTTTAAATAGCCTCCTGGAGAGAGGCCTGCAGTTTTGGGTAAGGCAGAGGGAAGGAGTGGAAGATGCTGCTTCAGTCACTTTATAGTGGCTGTATCATTTGACACGTTGTTACTCAAAATGCTATCTATTCAACACAGTATGCCGCTAATCTAATCTAAAGCAGCACCGTGAGCACTGCTGTGCTGTGGGAATGTTCAACAATGCAAACATGATTAGTCACATAGGTGGAGCTTTACATGCAATTGTTTCGGGAGAGAGATTCCCCAGTGCCACAGTGACAACATGGCCTCCCTCTTCAAATCTGTCAACACTCACTTCAGACTAGGCTTAAATCTTGTGTGATGCAATTTTCTTCCTCCTCTTGCTAAGGTGCACCTCGCCTTGCACCAATTATGGCAACTGAATGAAGAGGTGAAAAAAAAATACTAAAAAAAGCATTTGCTGTCTGTTGGTTTTGGCCAGTCAAATTGCACTAAAAGCCGCTGAGAGTAATATTAATATTACAGACACGAATTGAAAAAACAAACAGTAATGCACCACTCAAAAACTTCAATCAAACCTGGAAATTAAACAAATATGTTTAATAAAACATTCAAGGCTCTGATTGAGGAATATCCCAGGAATATGAGAGAAGTGAAAGATTTCCTTCCAAAAAGTTTGACCGTGTTAAGGCAAAACTCAAGGATTTCCGAAGTCAGAAATGCAAAGAATTACAGTGTCCCTCTGCAGCCAGGCTCATCTGCCACCGTTCTGAGATGTGTTCACCGCCTGTTAGCTCTCCAAGTTTTCTCAAATTACTTTTGTAAATAGTGTCGGGAGGGTTGGGTGGCATTTAGCTTAGTCCACTTCAGACCAGCTAAGGCAATAATGTTAGTGAAGCCAATACTATGTAATGCCAGCATTAAGCCTTTTGGCATACCCACTGGGAACGAGGTATTTCCAGAAGTACAAGCAGCTTTATACAAGGTGAATGCATGTGTATTTAAGGGCTGTTCCTAAAGTCCAGCCAACCTGCCCTGAGGGCTTACTAAATATGCCAGCATCCAGATCTCAATCATTGTGAAACAGGCTGTGCTCGCCTTCCTAGAACGCAAGCCTCTCTGCAGTTGAGAGTAGTGTTGTGCTGCAAACTGACTTAAAAATATTAAATAAAAAAGATTAAAAGTTCTCAAAGAGGATTTAAATGCAGGCAGCAAGTCAGCACTTCACTTCCTACAATCCCTTCCAAGAGAGATTAGGGCACAAGGGCTCAATACCTTGAAAGTAAAATAGCTACAGAGAATGTTGATTTTCTTTCTTAGAACAGTGGCCACAGAAGATAAGAGGCACAAGTACTTATGTTCTAAAACCCAATACGGGAAGTATTTAAGAGATACTGTCAGTGCAAGTATTAAAGTGATACTGTCAACTTCACACCTAGATTCTTAGAAGAAATCTGAAAACCCTCAAACTAGAGTTTGGGCCTTTTTTATTATTAATTTTGCGGGCTTTCAGTAAATATATACAGCCATACACATCCATAAATACATGTATGTGTATATAAGTGTGTAAATACGTATGTATGTGTATATACACATATGCAAGTTGGTATCAATGACACCTGAAATATAAAACCAAGTCCTAAAGCAGACTGACATTGCTGGGGTTTGAGTCTCAATTCAATGTAACAAGGCTCTCTCCTGAATTTCCACAAAAACAAATCTCAAAAATATCAATACCTCCTTCTCTATTTCTGTAGCTTATGAAAAAAAAAAAAAAAGGTGTAAATAAAAGGTAGCCTATCCTTTTACAGGTTAAATAGGACATTTCTCTAAGATAGGAAGCACCAGTAGTCCTTGAATGTCTAGGGAAAATACTTGAAAATATTTGCAGATTTCTGCCATATCGAAGCAGCGTGCGCAAGCAGCATGTGCTTTTATTACTCCAAATCCTCCCTGGAGACCTCTACCATTCGAACAGCCCTGCTCGCTACCCTTTTATGCCAACAGACCCACGGGAGGGCAGCTTTAGGAAAAAGCTGACCTAAAACATCCCTCCCCTTTCTTCTGTCTGCACTTCCACAACAGCACGGTGCCAGCTCTGCTGCCCCCCACCCCACAAAGAACAGCAGCAAAACTCCGACCCCTTCCCTCCCTCATGCCACAAATCAAATAAATAAAGCAGGAATTGTGTGTTCCCTCTGCCACCAGACTAAGCCTGTGGCAAAGAAGTTCTAAGATACCTTAATCCTTCTGGCTGCCTTCCGTCATGCTGTGCCTCCTCGATGCTCCCAGCTCTCCCGTATTACTCTGTAATAATGCCAACTGGCCTCTCTTAGCCAGTCTTTTTTCCAAAAATAAAAATAAAACCACTCACAAGTTAAAAAAAAAAAAAAAAAAAAAAAAAAAAGGAAAAAAAAAAAAAACAAAACCCTAAAAAAATTATTTAATTAATGGGTGGGTTCTTACCAAGTTGTGAC
>JAAGNO010018044.1:0-92980 GCA_033439905.1 Ceryle rudis
GGGGGCCCCAGCGGGGGGGCGGGGGTGGGGCTGCCCCACGGATGGGGGGGTGGGGGCGGCTGCTATTATTATTATTACCATCATCATCATTATTATTATTGTAGATTGCTTCTAGAGGTGTTTTTTTGTGGTTTATTGTTGTTGTTTGTTCGGTTTTGGTTGTTTGGGTTTGGTTTGGTTTGGTTTTTTTAACTCTAGAGCATTTCTAGAAACATTCCTGGTGTCCACAGGTGAAAGGGTGAAAGAACAACTCAGCTTCCTTTTCTGATGGTCTCTGCACCCTCAGGGACTAGGGTCCCACAACTTCAGTTATAAAAATTGCAAAGAGAATACAACAACTTTAAGACAGGTTAGCAGCCCAGAATCAGTATAGCCCACTGCCCTTGTCCTATACAACAATATTCCCCCAGTGCTTCCACTAGTGAACTCCTAATATCCATCACAGGATCGCAGCACAGAGCCACCTGGTAGCAAAGGGAAATTGCAATGAGAACGAAGCCTGGCGAGCCCGCAGTGCTGCCAGGGGCATTGCCACTGACACGGAGCTCTTCCATTTTGGCACCATCTTTGTTTTCACTGTTCCAGCTCCACTTTTAACGTATAACTCGGCATATGGTGCTGGATAGCTGTTCTGCCATAGCAAAACTACAGCAAGAAGCCTGCAGAGGCCATTCTTTTAAGCTGATGCAAGCTTCTTCAAAACACACTTTTCTAAATTCAACCCATTAAAAACACCAAATGTTTTTGTTCGTTATTTGAAATTAAATTCCAGCTGGTCCAAGAAACTCTATCTGCCTCTGGTTGGTATGTCCAAATCCCTGGTGCTGTTGTAATTCTTGTAAACACCACAAATAGGTTTTTACCATAGTCTGCTGCTGAAGAAATGACAAACCACTGCAGATTCGTAACATGAGTGTCATTGTTGACTGCAGTTGCAACACAGAAGTTACTAAAAAAATATCTGTGGTAAAACTGTATTTTGGAGATCATTGCAAACAGTTAAAGCTCCATTTAACAAACTTCAGTTTCATCCAATTGAGGTGTTTAGCTGGATGAAAGGAGCGAGAAGGGAGGGAATATTACCTTCAGAAAAAAATCATACATATCAGTGTATCAACTGTATCAATTTTCTGACAATTACACATTTTTACATGCAGTGAAACCAAATTAAATCTGATAACTACAAAAAGTAGGAATTTTCATATCAGTAGTTAATGATGAGTATATTGCAGCACTTTTACACTGGTATTTCGTACTGTCCTGAGCTTTCATATTCATATGGCTGAGCTGTTGTGTGTTTACAAATAGGAGCTTCAAATTTTCTTTTAGATTTTGCATTAGCACATGCAGAAGTGATGCCTCAGTATAAAACCATATGGCCCAAGAAAACACTGGGAGCAGAGCAGGGTAACAATTCCCTGGGGCTCTGCTAGAGCTCCTTCTTTTTGGTTCAAAGCCTTTGATTTGCTTCAACCTGTTATGCATATGTTTTAGTACAACCTTACTTCTTTCAGTGCCCTCTTCAGAGAAATATTTCTAGGTCTACTGGTGATTTATAGCAATGTCTCAGAATAAATGCATTTGTTTTCCTTGTTTTCCACTATATTATACTGCTATGAAAACTCTCTATTATTCAGCTTCAACCAATTCTTTTTTTATTTGCCCATTTGACCATCACAACACTGTTGGATAGATTTCCTATGACTATCTTAAACATATTTCCCTCATTTATCACAGAAGTCTGAATTTAGCTGAATTAATATGGCTGATTTAGCCTTCCCTAAAGGAAATGTATAATACTTTACAGAAATAGTGAGGCTTTTTATATAAAAATCCCACTATAAATCACAGAAAATTAACTTAGATATCCTGCTTACCCATGAGAAACAACTAACTCAAAATAGCTTTACCCATAAGGAAATACACATGTGCAAGGGCTTCTTTGTCTTTCCTTCACCTGTTTCTGCACGAAAACAGTGGTCATGAGAACTGCTGGAATGGCGGATTTGGAAGCATAAATCTTGATTTTATCTACACAGTCCACATAACAGAGACTTCCATGACCATGCCTTCACAAAATAAGCTCAATGAACGATGAGACAGTCTCTCCTGCGTGCCCTCTGTTTCCCCCTGATCCCTCTCCCAGCCACCCAGAGTCCATTGCAAGGGGAGCTGTTCACCAGCTTGCCTCCAGATGCAAAACCAGGCCAACTGCCTATTCTGTTCTGATTTTGATTGCTGTTAACTTAGATTAATCTTCGGGGTGGGGACACACACTCAACCTGGATCATAGAATGGTGGGGGTTGGGAGAGACCTCTGGAGATCATCAAGTCCAACCCACCTGCCAGAGCAGGAACACCTAGGGCAGGACACATAGGAACAGATCCAGGTAGCATTCGAAAGTCTCCAGAGCAGGAGACTCCACAATCTCTCTGGTCAGCCTGTTCCAGCCCCTGTCATCCTCACAGGAAAGAAGTTTTCCCTCATGCTGAGGATATTCTCCTTTTCTTGATCTTTCCCTCTCACATTAACATCTCACAGTAAATAGCTATACAAAATCACAGAGTGCTTAGAACATACCTTTTCATCTTGAACCCCAAATCCCCCATCTTTGTTTTAAAATTATGTCAACTTCTACTTCCCTTCAGTATGAGATACCAGCCTTTATCAGCCACTTGTCTGGAAACTGAAAAAAAACACCAGTTTTATCTTATGCTGCCCTTCACATATAAGAGACTTCCTGTCAACACCAACAGCACTTACACATTATCTGTTTTCAAATCTCACCTTGAAAATATTCTTTGCTATGATGTGCAAAGCAAAAACAAAACAAAAGAAAAAATCTAAATGCAAGACAATTTCAAAGACAGGAAAATAAAAGGCTGGCAAGTGGAACATAGAAATGTTTCAAATATATGATGGCTATTTCTATTAAAAAAAAAAAAAAAAAGTTGGATGGGCTTCTTAGAAAAGTTTGGGGAAAAAAGCTATCTTGCCAGTTTCCGAAATCATGACTCAATCTTCTTCATCTCTTCTCTGCCTGTCACAAAATGCTAACAATTAGCTTGTATCTTTAATCTCCTTTTGAAATCTTGAACCTCTGAGTTTCAAGTCTTCCAGTTTTCCTGTGCTATTTATTATAGGCTGAGAAATTAATTTATCTTTCAGTGAAAAGCAACATCATAGGACTCCAGGAGGGAAAAACTTTAACAAAAGCATCAAATATCACAAAACCTATGATACAAATAATCAAATTTGCTGGCACAGGAGAACTGGAAAATGATCTGTATCACACTGATGCCTGAGGTAGTTGTTTATACCTCAGCTCCCAGGCTCTCTAAAACAGCCTGACCTATATATTCGTCTTCTTCTTCCAAGGCTCACCCAGAAGACAGACTTCTTAGTACTATTGTGAGGTTCACGGGGAGGTTAAAAACATGGCAAGTTATCTTTAAGTATTGAAAAAGCAAAGTTTATTGTGTAAACATTTACATTGTGAGCTGACCTTCTGACTTCAACTGCTAAAGAGACCTGAGGTGAAATGTTTTGGGGCAGGAGTCCAGCAAGCTGAGTGAAGCGGGAAGATAAAGAGTGGGCCACAGTTGAACGGGGCAGTGGGGAGAGAGACAAGGAATGCTTCTTCTGGTCCATGAAAAGGACTGCACAACTTTAGAAGACGATTGCATGACACTGTTTTGAGTGGTCTTGAGGGACCAGAGCCAGTGACCCAGAAGTTCCTTCCTGTGTCCTTATCAGGAGAGTTTCTTAGAAATCCAGGCAGAGAGAGCATTTCCTTGAGGGTACGGAGGAAGAGGTAATGCTCTCACAATACCATCCTTTGAACTACACAGCCATAGTTGGGATCCTCTGGATGACACTCAATACAGGGACCTGAATTCTCCTGAGGTTAAGCTGTGCAGTGGGATCCAGCTGTCTAAACACAGTGTCATTTTAGATGCCCAAGGGCATCCCACTTCCAATCCAGAAACCATGTGTGTGTTGGGGGTGGGGAGGGGGGTGTCTCTTGTAGGTCTCACATGTCATCTGTTAGCCCCATGGGAAAGTTTCAGATGCCACGATGCCACAGATGGCACCTGACACATTTACACGTTTCAATCTGGAGCTGGCTACCAAGCATACTGACTCCCAGAAGGCTTTGAAAGCATATAAAGTGATATATCTTATTTACTAATACATTATGTACAACCTGCAATACATTAAAGAAATTATTTCTTATATTTTTCAGAAATGTGAACACTGAGGATCCGCTTCAGTTGTCTATACATGACATATAGTGCTTAGGACATTTAAGATGTCCTAAAGTGTCTAAGACATCCAGATAGGACTAGCAGACATTGCACAGGACCTGAAAAAAATCTGCAACAACCTCGCTGTCAGCCAGGCAGGAGACTTTAGGGTAACTCAAACCATAGTGGATACCTCTGAATGAGCAACTGACCATTTTATTTTTTAACTGTAGAAATTTGATGCATGTTGGTTAACTTTAACATTAACACTGACCCCTCACCTATCCCCTAATTTCTGCAGGCTTGGTGTGATGGGCTGTGTGGTTTGTGATGGGGATTGGCAAGGATCTATGCTAGTAGTATACTAGTGGTCTGTAGTTTACTGACAACTCAAATGAACTGCCAGCCCCAAACCACTGGAAAACTGACATTTCACAGTCAAAACAAGACAGCAGATTTTTGTGTAGGTGTGGACATGGGAACAGCGTGTGGAAAGAGATCTGTATATCTTCCCTGCTTGTAAAATAAACAACACACCACCACTGTCTATTAAGGGCAGTGATGATGAAATGTGTGACATAACTTCTACTTACCCTATCTCAGAATTTTTTTCTACACACATCAAAGAAAACTCTAGAGATACTTCACCAGGTAGCTAGAAAAGACCCTAGAAAATGAAGAAATAATGAAGTTGTAAGAATGTTTTGCCTAAAGCTGTGGCAATGTTGTACATCCTCAGAGAATGAGCTTACATTGTCATATAAAATCCCAGATACCACTTCACTATTTCATTCTTGCTTAGGGTTTATGTGTAGAAACATTTTCACATAGGAAAGAATAACAATTCTGTTTGGGCAGCTGGATTCCATGAGCTCTCACACCTCTTTTAATCCCAGTTCACTGTGTCTATCTGTTTGCTTCATACAGGATATTGTCACTCCAAAAAGCAGTCACTGGGAAAGAAAAAAGAAAAAACAGTTACAACAAAACAAACCCCTCCCCCCCCCAAAAGAAAAATTCAGCATAGAATTGTAGGTGCAAATGTTCAGTTAAGCTTTATTATATATTTCTGTCAACATTTATGAAATTCAGTAGTCTGGAGTCACAAGTAGTTTGGAATTGATTTTTTTTTTTTTTTTTTTTTTTAATTAATACCTCCAGGTTTCTTTTCTCATCTATTTTGGGAAATAGAGTAGAGAGAAAGACTGTGCTGACAATATCAGGAGCCTCTGTCAGAGAGTCAAGAATTCAAGTAGAATTACAAGGAAAGGGTTTTAAGTGCAGCAAGAGGGGGAAAAAACCCCAGTGTGGTGCTCCTTTGAACTCTGACAAGACAGATGAACCTACAGCTAAGATACTTGAGACTGATGGCTTTCCAGGGCAGATGTTTGCAAGTTCATACCATCCATGTCAGAACTTGATGTGAAGTTTAAAGTACAGAATGATTGAGTTAGCTAAGAACAAGGTATTAGTGAGCCTTCAAGCAGGAAAGGCAAATAATTACAGTACTAAGGTATCCAATACCTTTAATGCAGTATGAGATGCCTGCAAGACTTCATGCTTTTCAGTTGCAGAGAGATTCCTCTCTTCTTTAACAAGGCAATTAAGGTGCTGCACACTCACTGTGCAGTGAGGACTTGCACAGATATTGCAGTACAGAAGTCAATACATAAAGTCATTAGAGAAATTATTTCTTATGAGAATTCCCCTCTCCCTCTCTTAATAAAGTTGAGAAATGTCTGTCTTGTGCTGCTGACCTACATATATACCCACTCTCTCTCTGTGTAAATTCTTAAAGTGTCCTACGTAAGGGATGTGAAAATTTGTTATGAATCAGGCCCTAAAAATCTGACAGCAAATCCCATGCTGAAATCCTAGAGGCAGAGTGGAAAAGATTTCTGGAGAATAACTGGAATTCTGCCAAGAATTTTTAAGAGCTTGAATGTCTTGGGGGAATATATAAAAACAACCTCATGATTCAGCTAACCAAAGCAGTAAAACAAGTTCCCGAAGGCGGGGATCAGACCTTTGAATAAATTTGGGTGCTCCCTTTAATTCCTGGGTTTCTTTTTCCTTCTTCTGCCTTTTTTTTCCCAGTTCCTTTCTACTTTGAAGTTAGGAAGGTAGACTTTAAAAGTTACTTTTCCTTCTCACCCAGCCAACAGGGAAAGGTCATAAGTAGGGCAGCCAGTTCCCTCTTCTTTGAAAGCTGTATGACTGTTCTACTTTATATACACATCTTCCCGCCTGAGCCCCAGCACAGTGTGAGCCCTATCACAAATTTATAAGCTCCAGTTCTGTCCCGTATACTACCTAGTCCAGACATGTAACAGTCATCTTAATTATAACTCAAATGTAGAATGCATGCTATCATCATCTTTCATGATTAAAAGAGGGCAAAGCATCTATAAGTGTCTTATAAAATGGTGTTTAATTTCCAGTACACAAAAGACCACTACTGCACTTGAAAGTGCTTGTATGCATTGTCTCTTCTGGAAGCAGGATGTCTCCAGTTTGAAGAAGCCTCTCTGACCCCCATGAATAATGAACTATTTAAGAACTTCAAGAAGAATCCTCAAAGAGATCAATCAAGTGAGACCAAAGGGAATGACAAGAATACAAGATTAAAGAAGAGTCTCTCATAATCTTGACAAAGTTGATTTGAGCACCCAAAAGTTTAACAGATTTAACTGACAGTGGCTGAAGGTAACTCACACTTTATGGCTTGCGGGATCATTGTTGGAAACATTTTAGATACAGTCTCAAACCATTTGGACTTTCTAAAATACATTGTACTTGGCTATTAGGAAAATATCATGTCTATTAGAACCACACTGGTTCTTAGAGGTATCAGGGTAATATCATGATTTAATCAACAAAAGAAGAGCTTCTAAGAACAAGAAACATCAGTCATCAACTATATCTATGTTAGCAAGTGATATGAGAAAGAAGATAACCAGTTGAAGCAGTCACTGCTGACACCTCTACCCTATATGCAGTTCACAGGTTTTATTTCAGACTCTTCCATCTACAGGGTTCAACACTGCCGGAAGGACCAGTCCTCAGTTTAATACCACTTGGGGTTGTAGTGCATCTGACCTGCATTTGGAGAAGAACTTTTGGTTTGGCTTCTCAATGACTGTAGTCCAAACATGAAAAGAAAAACATTTTGGAAAGCCAAACAAGGACAAGCCTTTCATTTTTCAGGTTAAAACAACAAGAAAACAGGAACTTCATCACTTGCTTGCTACACTTTAGGGAATTTTTGACACAGCCTTCAGCTTGAGGTTCTAAGGAGAACAAAACAGAACTTCCATCTTTAAACAGGTTTGGAATAGAAGGTGAAAGGCTGTAAAAAGGCAAGAATTTCTATTTAGAAATAAGATAGCAAGAGAAAGCTAAGGAGTTTTTCGTGACTGAATTTCAAAAAAAAGACTTGACTAAGGCTGCCAGTGAATCACCTAGAAGAAGTCCCAACTGTTCACAGGATCCAGTGCTTCCAGAAAGATGAACAATCTTCAGCTATCACTAGCAAAGCAGTAGTCATCCCTCTTTATGATAGAAAAAAATGGTTTGTTCCTAAAAATATATTGCTTTTTCTGAGGTAGTTTACTTGAGAGACAATAAAATAATCATTTGAGCTCAAATGGGCCCACATGAACCACATGAGGTTCAACAAGGCCAACTGTAAGGTCCTGAACGCGGGCTGGGACAACACCCAGTATCAATACTGGCTGGGGGATGAAGGAATTGAGAGTAGCTCTAAAAAGAAGGACTTGAGGGTACTGGTAAATGAAAAGCTGTGCATGAGCTGGCAATGTGTGCTTGCAGCTGCCCAGGAAGTCAACTGTATCCTGAGCTACACAAAAAGAAGCATGATCAGCAGGTTGAGGGAGGTCACCTGTCCCTCTACTCTGCTCTGGTGACATCCCACCTGGAGTACTGCATCCAGTTCTGGAGTCCTCAGCACAAGAAGGACATGAACCTTTTGGAGAGGGTCCAGAGGAGAGTCACAAAAATAATCGGAGGCCTAGAACCCCTCTCCTATGAAGAAAGACCCAGAGAGTTGAGGTTGTTCAGCCTGGGAGAAGAAGCCACTTTTCAGAAGCGAAGGCTCTAGGAAGACCTTATTGAAACCTTTTAATACTATAAGGTGGCTTATAGAAAAGATGGTGTCAAATTTTCTAGTAGGGCTGCTTGTAACAGGACAACAGGTAATGATTTTACCCTGAAAGAGGGCTATCCAGAGAGGTGGTAGACACCCCAACCCTGAAAACACTCAAGGTCGGTTGGATGAGGCTCTGAGTAACTTGTTAGATCAAGCTGCAGAGGTCCCTGCTCACTGCAGGACTGTTGGACTAGGTGACCTTTAAATGCCCCTCCTGACCCAAACTGTTCTATGATCCTAAGAATCCATCACTCTGAGGAAGAGGGAAAGCTCAGCATCTGAAAATCCCACCAGTTTACTAGTGCTCCCACAGAGTGAGGGAATACAGTCAAGCAGATTTAGAACAATTACATCATCCACATGCACACGTTAATCTTACGAACAGCACAAAGTATATTACTAGGCCTTGCATTCCAAATCTCCAGTTCATTAAAATTTGTGTCTAGTGCTTGATCTCTAGCTCTCAAAAAATACTAAGCCAGCAGTCAAGAATGGAATTTAACATTGTGCCAGATGTAAAGAAAAAGTATCCATGACTCAAAGGCTGCAGACAAAGCATTTTTGAGGCACACTGAAATTCAGTCCCAAGAACCAACAAACGTAAACAAACTGATCGGCCAGCCATGTGATGGGCTCAGCATACAGTGAGCTGTACACTGAGGACATACAGTAAAGCATGTGAAAACTAAGCCTCCCCACTGGAGATTACGCCTCCACAGAACTAAACAACTCACCAACTCAAAAGAATTTGAGGATCAGAAAACAAAGGCCTTGAAATTATACCATCACTACCCTCCAGAGCACATTGCGTCAAAAAAGAATGGCCTTTTGTCAGTGGAGACACAAATAAACTTCCAAGTGATCAAGAATATGAGTATATTCCTACAGTCAAGTGCCTGCTTTATAAACAAAATGGCCAATTTCAAAGGCATCTTTCCTCATTTGAGAGGGACAATGCTTCACCCCAAGAAAGCCCATTAAGGAACACATACTCAACACCCTTTAAAAATACAGACAACCCTACGGGGGAAAATTGGCCTATTTGCAGATTTTAAATAATGCAGAAATTAAAGCACTTCACCAAATCAAGGTCTCAGTTTGTTGAACCAGACTTCCCAATGAGCCTGAAGTACAAACAAGAGGTTTCTGTTATCTGTAGCATGAAGTGTCAGGTGTTACTTGTATATTTAAGTACAAAAGGCCTGTATTTCATGAGCCCAGAAGCAAAAATGAGTGCTAAAAAAAAAAAAAAAAATAAAAGAAAAAAAAAAACCCACACCAAAACAATCAGTCTCATTCTTTTCTCATTTATACCTGCATAAGAAATTGAAGCCAAAGGAGTTTCACTGCCACCTGCAATCAGTAATATCAACATAGAAGAATGTTTGTACAAGAACATAATTTGGCAATGAACTTTGATGCGAACCAAACTAGTGCACCCCAGGCCTCACCATGGAAAAGGAAAATAACACTTTTCTGCAATATCTAGTGCTTACACTTTGTACTTTCACAGGCCTCTCTAAGTTTCTTCATTTTTTTTCAATTGTTAATTCAATGAGAAAAAAGGAAACATTAAGCATGGGCAGAATACTCTTTCTCTCTCCCTCTAGTGACGTAAATTTTGAACTATTTTTAGCACACCCTAACTGAAGTCTTTGTAATTGACTTATCAAGCCCTTCCCTGAGGTTTCACCATAGACAGGATTGTCAGTGACACCAGCAGGAGTACCTTGTGTGACACTCTGACATATTTACATCTCTAACCCAACCACAAACTCTCAAAGACACAGCAAGAATTAGACCACTCTACAATGCTGGTACTCCAGGAGTGACTGGATCGAGTCCAGCAAGGATTTCAAAGCTAGGTGTTTGTCTATTTAGTACTGCTGAAAGAATGCCAACAAAATTCTCAATGCCCAACAGTACTCCTAATGTGAAACAACACGTGCATTTATATACCAAGATCTCAAAGTTGGTTCTATTAACAGACATATCACATGATCGCTGAAACTATTTCTCCAGTCTTGGCAACGAGGCTACTGAAGTATTCATATCAATAATGAAAGTCTTCGGTAATGCCCCCACTCTTCAGTAACAAACAGATCAATGGGGTCTGATGGATTGTGACAGTCAACAGATACTGTCTCCACAAATGCCTGTGAAAAGCCACAGATCTCACCTTTGGTAAAACCTTTGTCAATCTCTTACTAAACTCCTTCGAGTGCACTAGATTAAATTAGGCTGAGATGGGTGCACAGTTGGCTGAAAGCTGTATTTAAAACGAGGTTATCAGCACTCACAGTCAAACAGGACATATTTCTTTAACTATAAACCTCCTGAAGTTCATGGTTTTATATAGTTTCATTAACAAATGGAATAAAGAAAACCTTTGTGACCTTTGAAAACAGCATCCAACGGGGTGGGTAACAGGCACTTCTAAAATAAGACTAGAATGGAAAAGATCTTTGTCCGCTGACAAAATACAGATGAGGTCAGAAAGGAGTAGTGCAAACTCCTGCACTTAAATCAGAATTAACAACACTATAAATATAATAAGGGGGGAAATCCAGCTGATCAGAAGCTTAGCAGGAAGGGGTCTGGGGGATTCCAAACTGCAAATGAGTCTATTAAGTCAGGCTGTTTCAAAAATATATCATACCCCATTTAAAAATGTAAAACTGGGAGTATTATAAGAAAGGCAACCTAAGGAATAGTCTCACTTCTCCTAGTCCCACAGCTGGGCATTGTGGCAGCTGTAGGAGCACTGTTCTAGCAGGAGAGCAGCCACTGAGTGTCCAGAGGAGAACAACATGCACGCTAAAGAATGGGATTCTTTAGTCTGAAGAAGAGGGCCCTATGAAGAAAAATTATCTTAAAATATGGTAAAGACTGCCAAAAAAGAACCAGCTGTTTGCTCTATCAGCCAGGGCTAGGACAAAAATAATAGGTTTAAACTCCAGTTGCAAAGATGCAGAATAAACATTAGGAAAATGTTTCTAATAACAAGGTGTGGGATTGGGTTGTTTGTTTTTTTTGTTGTTGTTGCTGTTGTTTTGGGGAGGGAGGTTATGGGGGGGTTGGTTTTTGTTGTTTGTTCAGTTTTTTTCTGTTTGGTTGGCTGGTTTGTTGGGTTTTTGTTGTTGTTTTTGTTGTTTAAAAAAAAAGGGTTAGATAAATAAGGTTGAGAACACTACAAGATCCTTCCTTAGGATTTGGAATAACCAATTAAGATCTTATGGTCTCTTTCTGCTGTTGTGTCCCTGCGTCTATGAGAAGAGAATAATCCTCTGCACTTTTTGTCAGAAGAGCTTTAGAAGAACTCCTCTGCTAATCTCAGAAGCTGGCAGACAGGCAGCTTCTCCAAGGGTGCGTGGGTGGGTGCACTTGCATATCTTTCTGTGTGAGCATGTACATGTGTGTGTGCACATGTACAAGCCCGTGTTTATACACATCCTCCTGTGATTGTGGTGTCCTTAAGCATCTGAAATTTAGTTTTAAAAACATTTAGCAAACATTTCCCTACATTGAGCTTCAATAGTATAAAGAGTTGGAGTCTGTAGGGTGCCTAGTATCCAGAGAGTCTTTAATGCTAGCATTCTTGCCCACTTTTTTTCTCCCAAAGTACAGCAGATTTGAAAAGGTATAAAAGTAAATGTGAAGAGGGTGCTTTTTTCTTTTTTTTTTTCCTTTTGAAAGAGCAGTTGGCATAGTTCTTGTCTCATTTACATCTATGATGTAGCACTGAATGCAGCAAAATGACAGTGGTATAAAACTGACTTGAAGAAAGAAACAGATCTCTCTATGATTATAGTAATATATGAAGAGCGATTGATCTCAAGATTTGTTCCACAGGGGTGAGTAAAGTTATTCAACAAGGATGCTCGATGATGCTTGCACATAATAGCCTAAAGGTGGAACCAGAATATGATACAAAATAAACATCCAAGCAATGCAGACTGTACCTAAACCTGGTAAATGAAGGAGACGATTATCCCCAGCATTCAGACCAAATGGTTTTCATTTACACTTGGCAGCTCCTTTGCTCCATTTTGGAATATCTAGGCAAAGTTTTCCTCAGTATTGCATTCCCACTCTATAGTTTCAGTGCTCTGGGTGGCTGCCCAATGAAAAGCTAATCAACTATGTGCATTTCACTTAATCACACCAATACATCACCTCTACTCATGACCACACAGCCCAAAGAGTGGCAGCACACAAGAAATCTGAGAGCACACTGAAGTTAGATGGGAAGACATGAAGGAAGTTAGGTAATTTTATTACGAGAACAAAGTTACTTAATTAAATCCCTTTAAAAGTTTATGAGATGGTCTGACAAGGCCAGGAAATAAAGTTTTCTCCAAATGGAATGCAGCAAAGACCAGCCATATTACTTGTAGGAACGAGGAAATGGGAATTTACCCTAAAAATATTTAGCTGCTTCCAGCAATGAAGAAAATTGCTGTAATATTAAAAAAAAAAAAAGGGGGGGGATAAGCTATTTTTAAAAGGGAATAGTGGTATGCCCTCTATTGTTACTGCAACAAAGATAAAAGCCTGGGGATGGAGGGAGAAGAAAAACCCCAGCCTACACAGGATCATTAGAAACTTTAGATTCTCTCAGCTAAAAATCCCTGAAGATCTCTGCATTAAATATGCTTGAGGCTCTCACCGTTCCCAGTAGCGACCTGCTTCTTAAAGGCTGCACGTGTGCCTCCCCCCGAGGGTGAGTGAGCATGTTCCATTCCCTCAGAGCTCCCCAGGCTCGCCGGGCTGCATATATGCAACCCAAATGGATATGCTCCAGCCCAAGGCTGCTGCGGCTGGCAGAGCCAGAATTTTACTGTAATGGCTGGAACTGTGACCAAGAACCTGTCTCCTCCACCCCTCCCACTAATCCCCCTGCTAGCAGTATATGGCAGGAAACCATCTCATTCTAATGCAGGAAGGATAAGAGGAAAAACTGAATAGTAAAGGCAGGGGAGTGAGGCACAAGAAAAGCAGGCATAAAGATATGTCTAGGCAAATATATTACAAAGTGAGAGAATGCAGGGAAGCAAAAGAGGAGAAAATTACTCTGATGAGCTAAGAGAGCTTGAGGTTGGAGAAGACGCCTCGCAAGGAATTACTGACTTTACAGAAACAGTTTAGAGGAGAAAGAGAAAAAGGGGTCAAGCTGGAAAGGGAATGAATAGAAAAGTTTGTGCCCAGCAGAGAACATGCTCCTGCAGAACCTGAAAAGAAGCACAGCACCCCATTTCGCTTGACCATTACAAATGATATTATCAAAGTATCTTTGGCTCATCTAGTGATGATCATTCACACAGGACAACAACTTACAAATAACTATTCCTTAGCTCAAGCTGCAGAAAGCTGAGCAATTCACCTAAAACCTTGCGATTAACCACTCTAGAAGGTCATTTGTCTCATTGTCAAATCAAGGAGAAATGATACACGTACACAAAGAATACCCAACAAATATTGCTAAATTTGCAAAGTCAAACCTTAGGAAAAAGGAAATGCAAGAATCAAGGCTATAACTATCTTGTATAAGTCTCTCATGGAGATACATTAGGAGAAACATACAAAGTCTGCAGACTGCCTTTGTCTTAATCAAGCATCAGGATGCAACAGACCTGAACTAAAACACTACTTTTCAATACTTTAAATTTTTTTCCTGGATTTCTCATTTCCTGCAGTTGACCGTTCTGTCTGTTTGGACACCTGTCCTCATTAATTCCACAAAATAATGTGTGCTCCTATATCTATGCTACTGGAAAAAAAGAAATAAGCCAGGCAATGTTCTTTGGCCGAGAGCAAGTGACAGCACACTCCACATCTACATGGCTAAACTCTTCTCCTCACCCCCAAAACAGACTGGCTGCACCTAAACCATCTATTAGGAAATTACCTGGGTGTCCAGCTTGTGTTCAGGCACTGACTGTGCAGATGTTCTTCAGCTTGAATAAAAAAAACGTACCAAGGCGGTCATGCTGTAGACGTAGCACTTGAGACTATGGTCTAGGGGATAGAGAGATGTTAGGATGAAGCTTGGACTTGATAATCCTAGAGGTCGAGGTCCTTTCCAACCGCAATGATTTTATGCTAAAAAGTACACAGTATGGAGAACTGTAATCTCATGCTTAAATTCATATACTTTCCCTGTTTCATTTAATAGAATAGTGGTAGCCAATAAGACTAGAATTCCATGTGAGAAGTTTGCATTATGTAAATAAAACCCCTCATCATGTAGGGGCATCTTCATGTAGGGGCATCTCATCGTAGGGCAGCATCTTCAAATCTGGCATTTCCAAATCAATGTAATTGAAAGTTCAGTTATGTGCTTTTAGTATCATTTGTCTCTGTGCTGTGTAATTCATATAGGGACACCAAGCCCTGCACAGTAAGTTGCTTGGCAGATCCAGAAAGACACCAAAAAAAGATCGCTGAAGAAATAAAACAAAAGAAACAACTATAGGACTGGAAATCTGAGCTCTCCTATTAGATTGCATTCAGGTTTTATATCTTAGCATTGAACAAAATGCGTGTATTATGCACATGTATTCCTGAAATAATATGTGCAGTATGGCATATCATCCAGCAGACAAGCAATTGGCAGGTAGTTTTTACAATAGCGAGATGAATTCACGGTATGGGATGTGTTGATTGCTCATGTCAGTCCCTTTGAAATTTTAAAGCGATAGTAATCAGAGCTATAAATCTCTCCTAAGTATAATTAGATTACTATTTATACCTACTGTTGTTAAAACCAGCCTAAGAAATTACTTTTAGGGCACCATTACTGAAGAAATAATCTCTTTAAAACAATAATCACTGAGTTAAGTGCAATTCATATACCTACTTTCTATAATGAGAATGCATAACTCAAGTATTTAAGAATACTAAATGCCTTTTCCTATTTAAAAGTTTGATAATAGCATTGTCAGAGCTGAAATTTTTTTTTTTCACATTATACTGCAGGTCTGGGAGCATCCCCCAGTGCTGTAGTGCACAGAGATGAAGGATTAGATGCAGAGCCACCTCTGCACAAAGGCACCCATTGAGGGATGCAAGTTCCATATCACAGGGAGCACAGGTTGTGACTGCTGTAGGGCCCTGTAGGGAGTGTTATGATAATGAGACAATTATGATCAACTGACTAGAACTAGAGTTTTCTCCATAAATTATTATTTTAAAAAAATCTTTTAGGAACATATTAGGAATTCCAAAAGATGGTAAATTGGTATAATCTGGTCCAGTGGTTCACTCTTGCTAATTTACATCTTATTTCCAATGAGAACTGCCTTGACTTACTTTCTTCCAGCAGAGAGGATGCATAGTGACATGCAGTCAGTAAAATCTGAAAGTGTCTAGTACCGTCTTCTGATTAAACAGATCTCAATAAAGATATTTACATAATTCTAAAATGAAAAGAGACATTTTTAATCCCCAGGTAATGAGGGGGGAGGAGTCCAGACGAATGGGGATTTTTTTTTTTTCTTTTTTTTCAGAATGGTCCCAGATTTAAGTGTTCATGTGCAGGCATCAGTCAGAGACTGCTGATAGAGCTCGAAGCTTGCTGGTATTCTGCAGTGAGTACATTCATTACACAATAGCAATTGCATGAGGAACACTGACAACAGAAGCTGCTTTCAAATCCTTGGCTGGAATAACCCAGGTAGATAAAAGATCAAGGGGTTATAGTACTAAGATACAAATTGTATTAGTATACCTTGTTAATGGATCTAGAAGCAGAAGAGCCTATACCTCTCTTGATGCCTGTAAACCTCAGCAGACTTTGTTCCTCATTTTTCTAGTGGAGGTTCATGATCTTGCAGTTTGCTTCGTGCAAAACAGATTCCCGAACTCAGCAGCCCTCAGAGAGGCTTTGTCCATGACCTCTTCATGTGAAGTCAGGGGCAAAGCTAACCCCGAGGTCTCACAGTACTGTAAAGTTAGTTCTCATATGGAACATCCTCCCTTTCCCTCAAGGAGTCACTTCATTCCCCCATTAATATTTTATTACACAAGTCTCAGAAATGGAAAAAGCATATGTTTGGAATGATATGTAGCAATAAGTGTAAGAACCCATTTTTATGTAGTTTTCCATTACATGATCCAGCTCATTTATTTAAAACAGTTTTGGATCCATTCTCTTCCAATTTCATTTTTCTCTTAAAATATTCAGCTGAAGAATTTTTCTAATAGATGTATTTTATCTTAATTGTTAGGAGGCCTCTACTTAATTCTCTAGATATTGCAAAACATAATATTAGTCAAGTCTAACAACTTTAAAAAAGCAGAGTTTAAGAATAATTCTTTGGGTAATGTTATTCTCCCACCAGGGCAACCTACTTTTCCTGGTCTATTACACTTTCTCTTAATTGAGCATTAGTTACAAAGTAACGGATGTTGATTTTGTTTACTTTGTTCCATAGGACTGATATTTAATGGAATGTATCAATTTCTCTCAATTATAGGTATCATTGAAACCACTACACTGCCTGTTCACAGATACCATTTCAGATTTCTATGGAGTAACCGTGGATAGGGCCCTCACAGCATTAGCCTTGCGCTAGGACACTACAGTACTATGACAAAACATTCCACTTCTGCTCTCACGGGTAGTAGTGCTGTTGACTTCAGTGTCACAAGAGCAGGTAATCAAAGCATGGAAGACACACCCCCTATTCAACACCAGTACCTAAAACTTTCTTTCTGATTCCTAACAATTTTTTTTTTATTATTTTTAAGAGGCCCAAACCAAGGCTCTGCTTAAGCATATAAACGATCTCATTGAAGACAATACCTATAATATTGACCACAACCATCAAGCAAATTTCAACACATTCATTAAAATAACCTATGTACGCTGCTTTTGATTTGCTTCTATTTGCTAAAGGCACAACGAGGCGGAGTGTTACCAATGCCTGAACCTGTTGTACACATAGTGCTCAAATGACTTAAAGTCCAGGGGAAGAACCAGGAAAAATTTAAGATGTTTCCTATTTCAGATTCAGTTAGACTCAGCTGCATGCATCTTTCTGGCCATTTGTCAGCAGCTACCAGTAAGCAACTATGCCCAAAGGGAAAATGTATTCTAGTTAAAGATTGGCTTATGGCCTCATCAGCCAGGTTTTACAGCTCTTAAAGCACAGCAAGAGAAATATTTATGCTGAACTTGTTGCAAAGGGACTTCAGATAGCAGGACAGTAATTTCTTGCATAAGTATTATATTTAGCTGCAGACAGCAGTTATGTTGAGAGGAAAGAAAGGGGCTTCTAAAAATACAATATTTAGAAAATAAGATGAAATAGTACACACTCAATTTGAATTAGTTTTTTTCAGAAAATGTTCCCAAGACTACAAAATGTTTTATGTGTCCTTTGAGTTTTGAACACCCTAAGCACAGTAGCATATGTCTGTGCTGTTTAACCAAATCCTCAAATGATTGGAACTGCTTCTATCTTTTTTTTTTTTTTCCTGTGTATGTGTGTGTACAGAAAGAATATTATTTATAACCATCTAAGGTCTGGCACAGCATTTTTGAATCAATGCCATTCAACACATCAATGTTACAGTTGTTCTATGTTAATCTAATTGTTTTAACAACATCGGAAAGTTTGTTCTTAACTAACATATATATTTACATGATCTACAGTTCTAGCTTGTTCGGTAATGAGGTCTTAAAGAAGAATGTTTCAGCACTACCTTTTACACTAATATTAACAAAAAATAATAATCACCACAAATACATATCTATTTGAGGACCTCCCAGTACTATTAAAGTCTCCAGGGAAGTCTCAGTCTAGCTAAACTGGTGTAGGATTTGAAGTGGTAAAACTAAGGAATGTAATTTCTACAAAGAGAAACACCTTAGGAGATGATAGAGAAGAAAGATTTCATAAGATTCAAAAATGAGATGGCCAAAAACATTAGAGCAGGTAAATAAAAAAGCAATAGTCGGTTAAGCCAACAGGAACTGGGACAGAGAGTTTACACTATGATTCTATTCTGGAACGCTGGTGTCCTTGAGTCTGCTAGTCCTTGCTTGTATCTCATCAACAATGTGTTACATCATACCCCAGGACAATATCTGGTGCTGATACTTTAAAATAAGATCAGAAAAGACTAAGTAAAGACACCAGTTTAATTTCTGAAAGAGGAAAGTGTTTCTTCAGTGAAGTCACTGAACATGAAATCAGTCCTTTGCAAGGAATGCACCCCAGTACCGTACCCCTAGGAAATCTGCACTGTTAAGACACAGAATGTGTAACCTTGTGATTTACTTGGTATATGCATGGGCACATATGGATATATACCTGTACATGTGCTTGTGTGCGTATATACATGCTTCTTTCCTTACTTATTTTTAAACCAAAATATTTGCACATCATCCTATTTCTGTTCTAGCTTTTAGCTCCAAAGAGGTGAGTAGCCTTCTGACCACTCACTGGGCTGATGTTACTGATTTTGACAGATAGAAGATAGACTGGAGGGGCAGGAAACAATAATATTAGGAGACTTCAACAGTGCTCGTGTAGACTGAGGAAAACTCACACCAGGTCTGGTGTTGAGACTAAATTTTTTGACACTGATAATGTCTCATTCATGGAGTTGCTAATGAGGAAAGCCACAAGAGGGAATCAACAAGGGGGAACCCTTGAACCTGAACAGTGCTTCAGGCACTTTTGAAACTATTGTTCATCTAAGTAATCTACAGTTGCAGTTACAAAGTTTGTGGCTGAAACCAATTGCCAACAGATATTCAGCATCCTTCTTCGGAGAAAACTGAACACTGCCTCCAAAATCCTGTATCCATCTTCTCCAAACTGTCAAAGCAGAAGTTTAAGCTACAAATCAATAATTTCCACAAAGGTCAAGCTGATTGCTTCTCGGTGAGATTAAGGCCATCATAAAAACAGACCTAAACTGCCATCATAGACAACCATCTGAGTTTTACTCCAGGATCTAATCACAGTGATAGAGGAAATATAAAATGGGACATGAAATTGGGCCAACCTATCATTTCCACACAGGAGGAGTTTCATACTGGAGGGTTAACGATTTCAAACCCACAGACCTCACCAAAGTTTGAAAGTAATGGTTTTTTTATGCGTGTGTTTAGGAAACAGCAACAGCTATTTCGGCTCTCTTTGTACTTCTCGCTGCTCTGCTTTCAATGCACATATATTTTTAATTGCCTAGCTTCTCAGTGTTACCTTTTACTATTCTTAGCCTAGGAAGTGTTATTGGGTAAGATTTATCATTTTAATTGTTCTAATTTAATATTCTGCTTTTTAGTAGAAAATCTAATTTGAAATGGCAAAGGGTTAATTATGGCATTTTCCAAGGGAATGTCCCAAGGAAAGAAAAAGATATGGGCTAAAATCAGTGAAATGCTAATTTTAGAATCTCATTTCTAGTTCTAATTTTTTTCAGTATAAGGTACTTTTATATTAACCCTACATATGGAGAAACGTCTCTAAAATAAACATAAAGCTTTTAATGTTCTGGATGCCACTCCCCATACAAGCAAAACAGAGCATGTGTTAAACAAGAACCCTAATTAAGCTTTTATTTAATTCAATATATTTACACACCTGATTAAACATGAATATCTAAAGACTTGCATGTGTCATTTTCATTATAAATAGATGTAATTATATGTAACAAGCTCAAATTCTCTTTATCTTTCATATACTCAGGCTTCTGAACTCTTCTGTTTAACTATGGCTATTTTCTTTAATAATCTCAGTTTCCTGGATTCTAGTGCTTTCAGAGATTTTATATTAATAGCTGAAACAGGATCAGTTTACGCAAACTAAGATCACACAAGATATAAAACAAATCTCTGTTGCTCAACAAACATGGATACAGGCACAAGCACAGATCCCTGCTGGGAAACTAAGCCCCAAACAATGGAAAAATCTCTGAAATCTGAACCCAGGACCTTGCATTTTGGGGAGACACAGACATAGTGTCAGCTGATTTGTTTTGAAGAAAACTGCACTTAGAGAGGAGAATATTTCAGAGTCTTTGGCTTCTAAAAGAATCCAAATCCTATTCCTGCACTGACATGCCTAGCTACTGCTGAGGTCTAAGCAGAACCTCCTCCCTGGGCACCGATTCCTTCAGAGGTATTGACCAAAACTACTCTAACACACGAAGCAAACAGTGTGCAGGAGAGTACTTCAGCTGGTTTGCCTCTTTCCTCCCTAGCTCCTCATATCTGGTGATTGCTCACTGGTTGCTATCTCAGTTGGCCTATTTTGTTTGTTCAGACTGAAAAAGGAAAAGCCCAACTTCTCAGGAGTCTGCCGGTGCAATGTAACAATCTGCAGTGGTGACTTCTCTTGAGATTTTCTGATCTGAGCCAGACATTATGTCCTAAAAAGAAACATTCACTTGAAAGGGCAGTAAATCTGTACAAGAGTCCAGTCCTCCTGCATCTGTATTTCTAGTCTCAGATACATCTGTAGACAATTAATTTGGTCGGCCGTGTCAACCTTTCTCTTAGAGGGGCCAGCAAGTCTCACTCAGTACACCGGAATAAAACACAAGGAAACTAGCTTCATTTTCAGTATTACCCAATCAGCACATCAATTTGAGCAAATCAGTTTGAATAAATCAGCAAACTGCTCAGTTTCAGATTCTACAAAGTGGAAACAACATAACTTTATGATATATTTATAAGGCATGCTCTGTTACTTGAATCAAGAGAGGCTGGCCTTTAAAATTTGATTTTAAACAAATTTCAAATAGGCCTCAGGAAAATTTCCCAAATCCCACTGTATGGCAGTGGAAGTTGAACACCTAAATCCTTCAGGCATCTTTGTTGAAGTCATTTTTCCTGCCCACACATACGCACACGCTTCTGATAAACTTCTCAAGCCTCTGCACTTTGCTGGCAAAACACTCCTCATAAAACTCACAGACAGGCCATTTGTACTCTGGCTATTAAATAAATTCAGAAAAAAAGGCAAAGTTTACTACTGGTAAATGGAAAGGAGTTTTATATATTCATATATTAAATAAAATGAGAATCTTGGGTCACGTAGGTGCTACACAAATTGAATCTGTCAAATGCTGCAGCTACACAACAGGGCATATGTACTTTACTCTTCAAGTTGTCAGCTGTCCATCAGATCTGTTAATAGATGGAACTCAGATTATAAATTTTTCTACCACCTTTGATTAATTATTTCAATGTGGGGGGGGAGAAACCCACAATTTGTCCAAACACAACTACTAATACATAGTATACACACTTATGCACTGTAACTGGTAAGGAATTCATTGGGAAACATTTCTTTTCTGGCATTTATATTCTCTGGACAACCCTGCTTGTAATCATGACTTTTAACAGCCATCTGCATGCTTTACTCAACGGAAAGACTAACAATGCACTGTAGTTTATGTCTGGCCTCTAGATGATGCTACAATGCTTTTAACTCTCTGGCATTTAGTAGTACATGACATGCAAGCAACTTTGAACTACACTCAAGTCATTAGGTACAGTAGCTTAAAAGCAACAGAAAAGTGACTCTGTTTACAAAAACCAGAAGCATCGAAGGATCAAAACCCTTTTCTCTAGCAGGTTCCTCCTGCAAGTGGATTGATTCTAAACACAAAAGAAAAACGTTATTAGAATTGGTTTGCTGTATTTCATAACAAACACCCTGGGTCATTAAGAGTAGATCAAATTTAACTCCTGCAATCTGTATCAACAGAAAAATCCTCATCCTGCATCCTCAGATTTCTCCACCACCATAAAGTACCCTTCATTCCACTTTGATCTGCCTTGTGACACATGGATGTGGCTCACTGGCAGATAACCACTGGTAAAATACGACGATCATTGAAGATTTCCCCAGTTGCAGAATATACTTTCCTGGTGACTCAGCCTAATTGCACAGCACGTTCACCGCCATGACATTGTCCAGGTAATCCCACGGAGAAACAAGTTCCTTTCTCTTTGGGAAGCACTTCTAGCTGCCCTTAACATTATGTCTGAGTAGACCTTGGCTGTTTCCTAATCCTTCTGTTTCCCGTTCCTCAGTGATAACTTCCTGTCCACCTGCTGCCCAGATCCATGAAAGGATGCAGGAAGTCTACATTTGTGATTCCAGCAGTAAAAACTTGAAAACAAGAGTAGCAGGCAGGTCACCAAGACAGAAAAAAAAAAAAATATATATATATAAGAAGAAATGTTGGATTTGTTTTCTTCTTTGTTGGGATTTTTTTCAGAAAATCAGATGGGATACAGCAAACTAGTGAAGTTTATCTCAGATGCTCTCTTTGCATTTTGTATCTGGGGAAAAGGCTTAATGTTGTCAGAAGGATGTGAGAACTCTAGTCAGAGGTTCTGACAGGTACTAGAACCTTACCCTTTAAAAGTTTCCACTTTTTTTTCTCCAAAACTTCAATAGACCGAGTGAAATCAGTGGCAAGTTGTTTGGTTTCATCCTTAGAAAGGAAGCTACATTTTTCCAGTTTATACTTTTTACCTGATGGTTCCTAGTAATTACAAAGCAGTGACTATCCAGTAGTAACCACTCTGCCATGCTCATATCAAGGTATGCTACAGTGTCACATAGAAGATCCTGTCTACGTTGTTTGGTAATAAGTGCAATTGGAGATATAAAGTCATTAACATATTAAAAGTTCAGATACGGCACCCCCAGTAATGGATATATCCTGATTTCTTCAGGATGTGGGACTGAAAAAAAAAAATAAAAATCATCATTGTTATTGATTTTGCAGGTGATACCATCTCCTCATGACCTGGCAGAAAGTCCAAAGACCTAGTCTGATGGAAAGGCTGACTTGCAGCCTCACTTCTGGTTACTGGTTATTAGGATGCTTAGACAACTGTCCCTACTTTGCCATGTAGTGTTTCCTACCCCAAAGGCCAAGGGACTCTCCTGGCTTACACTCTTCTACTCTTCCTGATGACTTTTCTGCAGCACATTTCTTGATTAAACTAGCTGTCAAATACACAAACTGGGGTCCCTATAACCTGAAGAAGACAGTAGGATAACAAATTAATTGTGTGCCCAAATGTGTCTGTTAATAGTTCACTTATATGAAAAAGCAAATTGCCTGGAGGGTGTACTCGGCATGATTCAATGGCCTGCAGCCAGATGAGTCCCTGTAAACTAGGGAAGAGGTGAAAAGGGACTTTGCATCTCTTTTTTTCTCCCGTTTTTCACTCCTGGCTGCTGCCAAAGACCTCAGCCTTTGCAGCCCACAGATAAATATGTCAGTGTCTAGAGTTGCATGGAAGATTATTTATGGGAGATGGGGGGAGGGAGTTCACATTTGCCTTGCATGAGGTAATCGGTTCCTGTGTATACCTCAGGAAGCTGTTACAAGGCTTAAAAAAAGTTAAGAGGAGATTATCTTATGCTTTCAGGGTCTATCTGAAGTGTCGCACAACAGCTACTCTGAGCATATGGATCTGTAGTAACACACAGTGCTTCATAGATCACTAGGACAGCACAGTCTTTCAAAAAGGAGGTGTGGAAAAAAATACCGAGAGGACCAGCAGCTGAAGAATAGTCATGGCTACAGCTTCTGACAGCTCTTCAGGCTGAAGAGAGTGTTTTTCATGACAGCCCCTTTAACATTAACCACTTCCATGTCTTGATTAGACAGCGACGGCACATCAAGCGAGGGGAGGATTGTAGCAGGCAGCGCTGAAACAGATGGCACTGCCACAGCACTCCTCCTGCCAGCTGCCTGGGAGGAAGTTCTCTCTACCCTGTAATAAAAATGGCATGAGTTCAGGCAGATTCCCATACTACTCACTCTCTGCACCAGACAAGAGGCACCTCAGGAGCAATGGATGGAACATGGCACAGGAATAAGCAAACCTGCAAGGGAAAGGCTCAGGAACATCCAGATTCTAGCAAGCCTGAAATCCCACATACTTACTGGAAACTCATTATATTTAGGTTCATTTCCAGTTGTAAATATAAAAGAAAACATAGCAAATTATGAAATGTATGTGCAACATTAAAGCCTAAAAGACACATGAAGAATAACTTTTGGTTTTTTCTGTGTAATATCTCTAGCAGAGCCAACTCCCACACAGTAATTACAGTAGAGTAGATGTTATTGAAACACATTTTATTACGCATGGAAAACACAGGAGTGAACAAAATCTATCCAATGTAAAAGACTAAAGTGTGCAACTCTAGTAAAGCAGTAAAGGCTTTTCCTGCAAGGAAACAGGGCCAGATAATGAACAGGAAGACTTTTTCTTTTTTCCACCTGTAGTGTGGAAATGATACTTCACAGTATTTATATATGAATATATATGGATTTCTATGCCGAGCATGACATCATACAGCATGGAGTATCCATGCTTTGGTCAGCTGGGGTCAGCTGTCTCAGCTATGTCCCCTCCCAACTTCTTGTGCACCTCCAACCTACTCACTGGTGGGATGGGGTGAGAAGTAAAAATGCCTTGACTCTGTGTGAGCTCTGCTCAGCAATAACTAAAACATCCCTGTGTTATCAACACTGTTCCCAGCACAGATCCAAACCATAGCCCCACACTAGCTACTATGAAGAAAATTAACTCTACCCCAGCCAAAACCAGCACCAGTCCTAAAAGGACTATGCCTGTATATGTAATCTTGGCTACAGTGCTCAGCCTCCACAGCCCTACTGTACATTCACTGGAATTTTTCTAAGGAGATTATGCTGTTTGAGACCATTTGAAAAAAAAAAAGGTCATTTTAATTAACAGTTCAGCTGGGGCTTGATGTGCAACCCAGGGGGGTAGTGGCTTGTGCCCATCTTTACCAGGTTCTGCTCTGAGTGGAACTGACCACAGCCATGGCTGCCTGCCTTGTCAGATCTTCCACTGCAGTAATCGGTTGAGGTTTAATCAGATGTTGGTAAGGCTATGAGAGAAGAGGACCATGAAGTTTGCCAGAATGCTGTTCAGCTGGAAAATGTTTTTGAGCAACTTCAATATAGCAACATGAGGTTAAACTGGATAAGAAGCTTTGGGTCACAGGGATTTTAATATGGGATGATACACCCTAGAGCTTGTTTCTTGTATTGCAGAATCATGGCCTTTAGGCGAGGCAATGAAGTCAGCAATAGGCTGAAGGTCAGAGCAGAACGTGCAGCATGTCAAATGAGTCAGAGAATAAACAGACTCAGGAAGGGCAAATACACAGGCTGCAGAGGCAACACAATAGACTGACCTTCTCAACTTTCTTTCTTCAGCCTACCACGTCACCAGACGTAAACGCGGGCAAGGAGATAAAATAAATGAAAGATGGATCTCAGCAAGTGGTCGGGTTTTCAGCTACTGGCTGCTCAAGCTGCCTTGTGTAACATAGTGCAGGGATGAACTCGAAAACAAGCAGAGTGTTTCTAGCCAGCTGTTTCAGCTTTAGTACCAACCTGAAAAATATTAGCAGATGTATTTTGAAATGAGGGGAAAAAAAAAAAAAAAAAAGGGAGGGCAAGTGGGGAGGAGAGCTTTAACAAACATTTTGTTCCAGGTACAGATTGGACACAATTTCTTTGAGAGGACAATGGGCAATGGATTTATTTGAATGTATTGTACAATGTAAAATATCAATTAGAGCTAAAGAAGGTATTTCAGCTGGCTGTTGTCTGCCAACAAAATACAAATTTGGATCACCCAAATTTACCACAAATATACATCAAGCTCATCAGATTCTCACAGCCAAACCTATTCTCTAAAAGCCAAAACATGTAATTTCAAGATTTTCAAAACAGCATGTTAAGATTCTAGTCTCAAAAGGTTTTGAAAACATTTTACTTCTTATCCAACAACAAATTAAAATGAAACCAAATGTTTAACCTGGAACAGTCCCCTACACCCTTGATTAAACCAGGAAAACAAACCAAAAAAACCCAAACCAAAAAACAACCAAAAACCAAAAGTCAATTCTTTCCACAGCTGGACTACTAATTAGGAAATAAAGGCAATGCAACTGATGTCTGAATAGTGAGTACCTTGTCTTACTCCAATGTGGTCTTTGAATAAAATAAAAGCAAGAGAGACTAGAGCAGCTTTGAACAACAGCCCTTTAGTTAAAGGCTGGATCTCCCAACATAGCTCCACATTAGCTGCAGGCTTATATCACGAAAATTCTCCTATAAAAGCTCTGTGAACACAAGAGAATTTGTGTAGGTAAAATCACCACTAAGAAGTTAATAACTGTCATTCCCTCGGAGGAATAAATTCAAGCCAAGCACACAAATACAAGAAGTTTCCTTTATAGATTTGAGATCCAAAGCCAAGAGGTGCTGCATAAGGGTTTCACTGCCCTTGAAAACATTCTTCAGTAATAAAAATGGGCCACAGACTAAAAGGAAATAAAACAAGAGGAAGGAGCTCCTCTGCCCTTATGCTGAGCTGACCCTAGACTGATGACAGCTTCATTTTCCACTTGGCACAGGATGATTTTGGAATGCCCCCAACTGTATGAGAAATGCTCCCAAAAATCCTGTGGCCCACTTATGACCTGAAGCAAAGTCCAGCAGTGTGGGTGAATCAGATTAGTTAACACCTTGTCAGGAATGGAATAAAATAAAACATAAAGTATTTAAAAATAAATAATAAAATAATAAATAAATATATTCAAGAGAGGGAGAAAGAAAGAGAAGAAGAGGAAGAGGGTGGAGAAGCCCACTCCTGCACTTTCTGGTTGAAAGATGTGATCAGAGCAGAGTAGCTCACTTGTTCCTTTCCAAACTGAAAACTACGCCCCACTCCTTAGTAGCTTTCCTGAACACAGTAAGCTTTTTGCATTTTAAGCACTATGTTCAAGTTAAAAACTGCTTATTACTTCCAAGCAAATATTTGCAAATTAATTTCAACTGTGTAAGTGCCCAAACAAAGAGATCAATTCTCAGCCTAGCTCTGCTCGGTGACCAAAGGGGTGGGACAGGGAGGGATTGTCTGTAGCTAGATCCTGAACTAGCATAGCCTCAAAGACAGTTGGAGCAGCCCAGGATTTACTGCCATTTATGCAACAAGCTGGACTTTACAGTAGTGGTGCTTTGCCAAAGCATGACTCTGTTTTGCATTCTCTCTGCTGCAAAGGACTTGGGTTTGCTGTGTTTATAATTGGGGAAGGAGTTCCCTTCTGTCTGAGGCCTTAATACACCGGTTAATTACATCCAGGACAAGCTCTTTTTGCACTGGAGTAGGGGCAAGGCTGCCTGGTAGAACTCAGACATTTTCTAGCACTTAGAAGCATGAAGCCCAGCTCCCATGTAGAAGGTGCACTGCTCAAACTGCAACACAGATGATATTCTCTTGCATAGCAGGAGTGTGTGACATATAGCCAAAGACCTTGGTTATTCCTGAGGTAGTAACCAGCCTTGTCAGAAGCGACAAACACCTAATCGCTTCTCTACAAATCCGGTCAGCAGAAGCTTTCCTTAAATTTGAAGTTACCAATATATTGCTGCCCGACAAATTCTGAAAGCCTTAGTCATGTATCTTTAGGGAAAGATACATGCAATTGGCATCAGGACCTTCTGAAGGATTGCTGCATGAATAAAACTACCATATACTCATTCCTGAGCTGTTTGTTTCTCTTCTTGATAGAAGATTATTGTGTTTTGATGTCTGTGGGTTTTTTATTTTTTTTAACTTGCAGTTTTTTCTTTGCTTTAATTAAACTATAATCATTTACTAGTCCCCTCCTTCGAAGTATTCCAGATATTGAGTTTTGTGTTATTGGAAGATCATTATTTCAGTATATGAGATATTCACTGTATCAAGGCCTCTTTTAGCATAAGTTCAGATAAGAAGGCAGCCGCAAATAAGATCCCTAGGAGCTGTGCGGTGGTTTTGGCTGCATTCAGAAACGCCACTTGCCCAGTCAGGAAAGCAGACAAAAGCCAACTCTCCACCTCCCTCTCACCTCCCCCCAGCTCCTATTACTGTGGCTATTAAGTAGCTCCACATGCAGCCAGCTTGGGGCTAGAAGTGACAGAGCCAGGGATGAACCAGCGAGTCCTCGCATCCCGTGCTTCGTTCTAGAGAGCAATACACCCCTGTGCTGCACTGCCCAGCACCCCAGCTCCAGGAGCTGCTTTGCTTTCCTCCAGTGCAGTATATTAGTTAGTATTAGTTTGTATATCAGACCATATAAAAATAACTGACATAGCTTCTGGACTTGAAGCAGCCTGGCAAATAGACTCTTATTTTAATGGTCCTGCTCCTGTCAGATTTGAATAGGCACTCCATGTACGGTACAAGTAAGTCGTATCTCGTATCAAATGACTGGTGATAATTAAAAGCTCACTACAAATAACTGAATGCACAGACATATACTCAACAGCATCATCACAACGGCATCTGCAGCAACTACATTTGGTGCCTGATACCAAGTAGTACCTGAAGCTCTGTCTCCACTGATATTTTTGCCCAGAGTTCAATACCTTGGATGCCTTTTTGCAGACTAGCCTCAACCCTGCTAATAAACAGCCTTCTAGAAACCTGCCTATCTAAGGATGGGATTTAGCAGAGGAGACACAGGCATCTAATTCCACTTGTGTGTCACTCGATATCTAAGACACTTGTATAGATCTGGTGCAGGAGTCCCTACCCTAGTGACCAGGCAGCCAGAGGCTGGACAAGACATCTGAGGACATCTAAAACATCACATAGACCTACTTATAGGCACTGGCATTGCTAGTACACCTCATGGGTTATTATTGTCATTTAGGCTTAGGCATTTGGACCTACCTTCTGCCTGTAAAACTTCATTGAGGAGCTCATTTGAGCTAAAGATACCCATGTCTGCTGTAAGAGTGTTTATAGTGCCTGAGCTGCCACAGACAGATTCTATAGATAATCTGAAAGAAAAGATTTGGTGTTTTCAATGTGCCCCTAAATCTTGTCCTAAAAGAAGTCTTTCCCAATTGAATTCACTATATGTTGGGTGAAATCTTGGATACAGGCTGTAATTTAGTTTCTCAATTTGTAAGTGCTGCCTGAATAGCTTTAAGATGTTACAGCCGTCAGTGTCAATTTATTCCAAAGGATTATAATCATACACTACAAGTCACAAAGATGCCACACTAAAGCCATGTTGCTGTGGGCTTCAGAATATTTTGGGCCGGGGATTTACTGGTTTAGTATCTCTTTTGTTCATTCTAAAACTGCTGTCATATTTTGAGTCTTACAGAGTAGTGGCTTTGCAAAGTTATGTTCCCCCATAAATTAAACTGCTTAGCAAAAGTGCTTAGTAATGATTTTACATTTTGGCTTAAGCACAAACCTTTTTAATTTGTTGTATTACAGTCTGTACTCCTTGTGGAGCTATCAGCTAATTTAATAGCCTGCTTTTCTAGCTTCCCTTTTACTTGAGACTTTCATATAGTCCTTCAACAGTTTTGAATCTGCCTCCAGGATTCACAGGAAAAAAAAAAAAAAGGTCATTTTCCTCTGTCACAGGAGGAAAAACAAAAATTACTTAAAATGAACAAGGATCATTACACAAAAAGTCCTCTCTGCACAGATTTTGTCAGATCCCACCGAAAAGCAGTGTTAATAATACAGTGTGGCCCATATATGAATTTAATGTAATGCCCCAAATGACTAATACTTCTCAGGGGATTTGTGAGAACAAATTCATTAGTATTTGCATGATGTTTTCAGAACAGCCGTTCTCTTTTGCTTTGTTTTGCTAGTTATCTAAAAAGAAGGCTCACTACGAAAGCACAGACTCAGTCCCTTGGGAATGTAGTACATATTGCATAAACAAGTGATTTTACGTGCTCAACTATTAAGACATATCTTAGAGGGGTTTCAAGCCAGCTTTAAAAACCCAGTATTTTAAATCTGCGTTGTGGCCTGCACAAATACATGGATTAAACAACAAAAAGAAAGAAGGGGGGAGGAAATGTGATTTAATTTCTGAATGTCTACTTGCAGAAAGTTAAATTCTCTCAAAACATTGTCATACCAAAGCATTCCTACTCTGAGTGCCCAATTGAAAAACAGCCCACTACTACACCTAGGGTTGTTCACAGCGTAGGTGCTACATCACTGCCAGGAGTGAGTACAATTGAGGAAAGGCTGTCCTAATTCAAATTATCCTTGTTTTGGTTGGATTGTACCTGTGCTTTAACAGCAACTCTATTTTTAGCATTTAATGTGGCATTAATACAAATAAATCATAGAAGGCTTGTTCTTAATGGATTTGTAGCATGCATACATATCACACACCGTAATGTATTTCCAATTCACATTAATCATGGGAGGATAATACATTGGACAATAAAACACATTTTGGTCAGGTTTGTGCAAGTTTAGATTTGCTCAGCCCTGATCTCCTTTTCCTAGAATCATTCTCTACCTGATTTATGTTTCAACACTTTCTTAAGACATCCCTCCAGCCTGTAAAATTAAGTACACTGCTGCAATCCAGCTTACTATTCCAAGTGACTGCATGTCTGAATCTAGTATTAAACTCCATTTTAAGGCAATTTATGTTCCCAGAAAGCAATATAAAAGCTTTCATTTTCACTTCATACTTATGCCCTGTGAGTCTTGCCATTTTATGCCATTTAAATGAGAATAGCAAAATGGAACCTATTCACGCAAATCATACAAGTTCTGTGCAGCCACACTCAAGGCAATACCCCTCTCCCTACAAAAAACCAAACCAAACCAAAACAACAACCTAAAACCAAAAAAAAAAAACCAACAACAAACCATCAAAGCAGCTACTTTATTGTTACAGGTAGCTTCCTCCAAGTCAACTGCTGCATATCCCACAAGAACTAAATAGAGATGGACCTGATGCAGTACATTGTGAAGCAAAATCCACACTTCCAAATGCTGAGTTCACATTTTCCCCCCCTAACCTCATCTTTCTGCTATCCAGCCCACAGCCATTTGCAAGTTGGCTACTGCTGCCTTTCTGTTTCCCTGCCTGCAAGGTGCAGATACCCAGCCTGGTGAGAATCTGGGGTGCACTTCAGAGAGGGGTGCTGGTCTGGGCCATTGACTAAGTCAAGAAACCTATTGTGTAAATGCATAACATGAAATAAGTGTGTTCTCCTCTTCAAGGCATCCCTGTTTGTAAACAATTTGCTGTTGCCTGTGTAACTGAGATTCCATTCCTTCTGTTCTATTTGTCTTGTACCTGCAAGCATTAAAAATCACAAACACCAGGAAGCACACTGGAAGTGTTGCATGCTGGATGTATAAGCAACTTCACGTGTACTTGGATAAATCTAAGTGGGTTGGCTGACACAGCATTCAGCAACAAAAGGTTGGATCAGCTCCTAGCCAAGAAAAGCTTACCCTAACACCTGCAAGATTTCCTCTCACAATACCTCACCTGCTAGAATTGCTGCTTGTGGGTGATAAGGGTCTTGGCTATCATACAGTCTATTTTCCATGCAGCAGGAAATTTTTTTTAACTTAATGTTTGTCTGGCCTCTAGCTTAACAGGCACAATGACCATTTTGAATTATTGTTATTTAGGAGACAAGCCTGTCTGTGATTCAGGACCCAAACAGTTGTTGTGCTGTCATCATAGCTCTGCATAGACTTCTTTACTGTTGACCTATTGTCAAATTAATACGTTATACTTGGAAACTTGGAAGCTGAATATTATGATTGAGTTGCAAGTTTTGTGGCCTAGAAATAAGGTTTCTAATGAAAAGCTGAAATCCCAGAAGCGCACATATCTTTAAGGACAGATGACCCAAGTGCCAGTCTAAGTACACCTCAGATTTCACTGATTAGCAATTGTCAAGAAACCCTTGCCACACTGACATAAGCGGCAAGATTGAACCCAAAGCTTTTTCCCTCCCCTTGTTTGATATTTTAAGGTGATACATAGGCATGACAGATCGGTACACCTTATAGATACATAACAGACATCAAAGTACAAAGACTCAGCCTCGTGCTTAATATAATGAATATTCCTCTATGGTTTTGTCTGGTGGGTTGGGGTTTTTTTGCTGTTGTTGTTGTTTGTTTGGGCTGGGTTTTGGGTTTTTTTGTGAATTTAGAGGTATTTGTATATTTTTTTAACCACAAAATTACTCATACAGTACTGTTGTCACTGAAAGATCATCACTGGATTTCAGACTACTGACTCAGGAGCTCAGTGAACAAATTAGGAAAGACAGAAGCACGTATCTCATTTTGAGGCTATTATTTCATTAGTCTAGAAAGGAGGAACATGGCAGAACCATTTGTCAGTCTGTCCTTCATATCAGGGTTTTTAAAAAAGAAAAAGAAACCTGGTCACAAAAACTGGGTACATTTCAGGTTTACTGAAATGCAGTTGTACAGACCAAGACAAAGAAGTTCCCCAGTGCTCTGAAACAATCAATGTTTATATAAATTAGTTTGTGATCCATATTACTCAACTGTATCATTTCATTTTATTGAACACATTAATGTGAAATAAAGACCCACATGTTCATTGTACACAGACTAAATGCTCTTCCAGCAGAAGAGAAATAAAAAGTAATTAGAAGAATAGCTGACTAAAAGGATTTAAAATTTTATTGAGACCTCTGGCTTATATAATGCCTGCATTAAACGTTACTCATCTGAATGTTTCGATCACCTCGTTCCTTTTTCTCAGATAGAAACAGAAGGAACATAACAGCTTTTTAAGCATGATTAACCCTATATTATCATCAGAAAGAAAGGCAACAAGAAGTAGAATACATATGGCAGCAAAACAGGCTATCGTAAAATACTGCCCCAGGACTATATCACTCCAGTCTGAGTGAGTCAACAGCAAACAAGAAAGTATGCCTTGGATATTTGATCTATCCTTTTCTAATTAAGATGGAGGTGACCTCATTCTTGTTTCCACACACTCATGAAATTATTCTAATTTCAGAGTCAAGCAATGATCTCACAAGAGCCATGAAATGATTGCTTAGGCTTGATATATCCAGGTCAATACACTTTAAAGCTACATGCTATGTTATTACTTTATTCATTAAAAAAAAAAATACTTCATGTTCCTTCCGTTGATCTGTTATTATGTCAGCAATGTAACTGTATAATAGTTTTGTTCAATACAGACATGCAGGCTTCTGGAGATGTTTTCCTTGTTTTAATTAATAAATACATACATAAAAGTGTTTCTAATTCCCTGTTCCTCACTTGCTTTTTACCTACAAGCCTTGAAAGCTTTGGGCCAAGTTTCAACAAATTTTCCCTTGTACCACTGGATGCAGTGGAGCTTTGCCAGTTCATATCAGTAGCTCTGTCAACCCTCCACTTCCAGTGAGAAACTGAAAGCGAGTGATGTTTAGTACCTTTTAAAATCTGTTCTACAGGGAGAATTTTGTCATGAACAGTTGTAAATTCTGCTCCTTTCTAATGACAATAGGCCTGCACAGTTTAAATCAGCATACAGTGAGCTTGCTGGTCAGATAAGGTCTAAGTTATAGCTATAGGTTTGTCCTTCACTCTGGAAGAAGAAAAGGTTACACATTGACTCCTGAACTGGTACCACTGGTACACAGCTGCTCTTCTTTGTCTTCCTGCTGAGAAACTACAAGCCCAGTGTAGTCATCAGTCAAGTCTCCCAAGAGGCATGGAAAGAAGATATACTATTGCTTCTATTTCACAAAGGGATAACTGAGGAAAAAATTATTTTCCCAAAGTCAGAGAGGCCATAACAGAGCTGGCAAAAAAAAAAAAAACCAAACCCTCCACAATTTCCAGTCTTTTAACACAGAAACTATCTTCTGATACTACTTAGGAAAAGGCAAAAAAAACGTTGAAAAGGCTTTCCTCCTAGAAACAGGGATCTTTCTATAGAGTCATAATTAAGAAAGAACGCCAGCCCTTGGAAACAACAGCCATCTTGGAATTGTATTTGTTTCAGTGAAGAATAGGCCAGGAATATCTTGTCCCTGCTACTGATAAGAAATCTGCACCACGGATTGCAATTGTTTGTTGACTTTTGCACTAATAGTCCAAATTTTCTCATTTAAGTTTGAATCAGCTATTATACTGCCAAGAAGGCAAAATCACATCACTGTTACTTGCAGCAGGAAAAAAAAAAACCAACAACCAAACCACATAAAACCTTGCACAATGAAGGATTTTGAAATGCTGTTTCCCATTGTCCCATTCAACCTATTTCAGAGCCAACAGTATCAGAAAGATTTAGAGAGCTGAAGAAACAGGGAGAAGTAGGTGCTGCTTTTAAAGGCTTTTTCAAACGCAGTGTTGTAATTGGAATCAACAGCATAGTCCAGCAATTCTGTCTCACTGATAAAAAACATGTGTGGAAATATCCTTCTCCAGGAGGACCAGATGTCCAAGGCAGTCAAGGATTTGCAAGAAATTGCCCCCATCCGCCTCTGTATCTCAATTTGCCTAACCTATTGTGCAGCAGCCATTTTCCAGCACAACTCCAGCACCCAGCAGAGATCTGCAGCAATTTTTAATAAAGCCTCTTACCGGCTGATGTTGGACTGTGGAAGGAGCTTCTTTCTTTCTATGTCTCCATCCTTTTTTTCTTTTTTCTGTATCACTAGGCTTATACAACAACTTCCTCAGGGGTCCTTGGAGAAAACAGGGGGTTTTTTTCTTACATCGGACCACAATAAATTTAGTGCCATTCACACAGTTGAATTGTGAGATGTGGCTAATTGACGGAGATGACTATGACCTCAGTGAGCTGTCCATTTACAGATCTGACCAGAGAGGTTTAAAACTCTAGTACTCCTCTATTACAGACACCATCCCTATGCTGACAATTACTCAGCCAAACAGCGCAAATAAGCCAGCAACGGACCACAGTTATCCCAGACAGCTTTGTCAGCGTGTTTTTTAATAGTGGGATTCTAATAAGAGCTTCAGACAACGTTTGCCACTTAGTCCAATACCCTATCTCTCTCCTTTTTCTACTTGGAGCCTTATTTATGCATGTTGGTGGTGGCATAACCCATGGATGGGACTTTTTCAGCTTGAAAATGAGATACTGTCATATATGTCAGAGAAGATCAAATGAAGCTTTCCAATATACTGCCCCAGAGGTATTAACTTCTTAGAGTGTATCTCCTTCTCCCAAAGGATTGAAATAATCTGCCCAGAAAACATGAGCCTGGCAGTCAGCTCCAACTGTTTTAGTAGAAGACCGGGGGAGATCCTGGTATTATTTAATAACTGCAGCTTCTGGCAAGGGTTTAATATGCACATTTAAGCACTGTACTTAGCTCCATTTGCCTGCATGCTTGCTTGGATCTGTGGGGCGCTGAAGTAAAGCACAAAATGTGGTTACGTCTCCTCTGAGAAATTCTCACTCTCTCTGCATCCAGCCTTAACTAAGAATCATTATTTTTCACCTGAGGCAGGTTCTCCTTTACAAAGCTAACAATTTTATAATTGTAAATAAAGAAACAGAAATAATCAGTGGTGCAAGTAATACAGCAGCAATAGGCCCTTTAACTATCAAAATGTCATCTGAAGGCTGCTGTTTTCTCCACTTGTAGCTCCACAGGGCTGTAATTTGCTTCAGAAATTTGGTTACAACAGATGAGAGTGGAGGTTTCTCCAACTAAGCCAACGGAATCATTTTCAAATAGCAGTCCTAGATATTATTCCACAGACCATGTATGGCAAAGAGAACACTAACATGAAAGATGAAAAATCCAGTAACAAAAGATTTGCCTATATGAAACAATTTGTCTCTATACTTAATGACTGTAGGTGTGATATAAGTTATGACTTGGAGTTCAGTAGAGTGTAATGTCACAAAGGAATTCTGTAATGCAGCCTTTCCTGTGCTACGATTACCTATTTTTTTTCACTGGGAGTCTTGCAACAAAAAGAAATACTATTACCTTAAAATACCCCCAAGAGGATTTTATATCACACCTACAACCTGGTTTAGAAATGCAGAGCAATATGTTTTCTGCATAAAACAGTACATCACAAGTCTAGCAGCAAGAATAAACCTGAATCAGACAGTAACTGGAGTTGTCAGGAAATGTCCTTTTCCTCCACAAACAGGCAGAAGATGACAAGTCACCTCTCCCTCCTATGCCTGCTTCTCTTACATGTGCACACAAATATAGAAAAAGTGCTTATGAGAGCTGCTTCAGACAGCTACAATAAATCTGCAAAACCCACTAGTCCTTCCAGCACCACAGAAGCTGCTGAAAAACTGCTGATCCAGGAGTGTCACGGAGAGTGTTTGGTGTACCAGGAACAACACAGAGCATATTTCTATATGGCTAGTTGATACACTCTGTCATATATGTTGGATAAGTCAAAATACTAGAATTCACATGTTGCTCACACATTAAATAAGGTAGGCTCATAGAATTGCTTTTGAACTGTAGCAGAGTTCATAATAGCCTCACAACAGAGAAGACATCAGTAGAGGAGCTGGACTAAGAATCATAGGATCACAGAATCATCCAGGTTGGAAAAGCCCTTTAAGATCATCTTGTCCAACTATTAACCCTACTCTACCACATCCACCACTAAGCCATTTCCCCAAGCACCACATCTATACAGCTTTTAAACACGTCCAGGGTCGGTGAATCAACCCCCTCCCTGGGCAGCCTGTTCCAGTGTCTGACAACACTTTCAGTGAAAAAAATTTACCTAACATCCTGTCTGAACCTCCCCTGGTGCAGCTTGAGGCCATTCCCTCTTGTTCTATCACTAGTTACTTGTGAGAAGAGACAGACCAGCACCTGCCTCTCTACAGCCTCCTTTCAGGTGGTTGTAGAGAGCAAGATGATCTCCCCTCAGCCTCCTTTTCTTCAAACTAAACAACCCTCAGCTGCTCCTTGTAAGACCTGTTCTCCAGGCCCTTCACCAGCTTAACTGCTCTTCTCTGGACCCACTCCAGCACTTCAATGTCTGTCTTGTATTGAGGTGCCCAAAACTAGGTTTCTAAAAGCACAAGAAACACACCAGCAACACCAGTCTCAGCTCCAGCATATACTCAAGAAATGGGCTTACTATATGTGTGGCCAAAGGAGGCACCTCTGCAATGCAGTCATTAACATCTCCCTGCCCAGGAGGCCACAGCAAGCTGAGAGAGGGGCCTCGAGCCTCTTGTCCCTCTGAAGCTGACCAGTGAACACCAAACACTGGTTTTGAGAGCTCTTAAAAAAGAAATACCAACCTCACTGTGAAAATTAAAACAACATATAAATCTTCATCTAGGTTCTGCACTCAGCTTTGTCTTCTTGAATGCTAAGGAGGAACACTAGAAGAAAGAAATGAGCTGCTTCACATAAAACACATATTACAATACCTGCATCAATAAACGCCAGGAAATCATTTTGTTAGCGTGAAAACTGTATGGGTATTGATTAAAAGGGAAGGAAAATACTGATCTTTATGTCATTTGTGTACGTGCTTCTTTAACAGACTTCACACCTAAAGATGACACAAAAATGCATACTGAAAAAAGTCTATGTCAGTACTAGCCACTTACTGCCACACTCACAAATATTGTTAACGCTCATCTTTTCATCTTCAGGTTTTAAAACAGCCTTAACTAAAAAGCACACAAATATTATTTTTAGAGAAAATTATTTATATACAGTTAGTTGCAAATGTAAAAGAAAACATTCACTCTTTTCTGCATGAATTGAAGACATCTGGATTATTTTATCCTCCTGTCATTGTCTGGCCGTGATACTGTTGAATACATGAGTGTGGGGATTGCCAGAAATTAATTCAATTGTAGAACTTGCATTATATTAACAAACTGGGGAAAAAAAAGAACATAAATCATTATTTCCTTCTCTTTCCCTACGCCCTAACTTTAATAAGTGAAATGTCAGGCTTCTTGTTCCTAACTCATTAGAGAGGTTTTAAGCCTTGCTAGTTAGAATTGCATTATAACTCCAAGGTTTGGTAGTACGCTGAGGTTGGCTGAAAAAAGATGTGTTTTGAAAGGGTTAATTTTTGGACCACACTATAAAAGGCAGCAGTAAAAGCTGTAACTGTTCAAAAGGAGACTAGCACTTAAAAAGGAGTAAAAAATAAATAAAACACTATGGAGTAGAAACATAAGCTTATAGAGGTCTTGAAAGAAAATGAACCTCCTTCCATTGCAGAATATCAGTATGCTATTCTCATTAAACTTCATTATTCCTAACTCTGGTTAGTTTATCTCGACCCAAAAATATGTTTTATTGATTGGTTAGCATCAGCCACAATTCACTCTGCTTCTCTCTGCACTTCATACCTTCAGTGCACTGACCCTCCAGCTTGATCAAAGTGGTTTTTTAATCAAACCAATCATGTTTATTCCTCAGCTATTCTAAAGCCAACTTTTGAATCTTTAACCCACGAGACTAATCCACAGCTAGAATATTGGTTACATTGTTTGAACTGTATTAAAAAAGAAAAAAAAAAGGACAAAACTAATTTTTTTTTCTTTTTTCTGACACAGAGAAGTAACCAAATCTAACATATTCTCTGTTTGCAATTTTCGTCCAATAGTTGCTAGGCAATTTGCCTGGCACTGACGTTTTAAGAAAGTAAAGCCCAATCTGCTCAAGGTCAGGTTTATGGTTAACCTTGCCCAATCTGGTCACAATTGCAGTGACTTCACAGAGCTGATGAAGCAGGAGGTAGCTAGAGTTACTGTTGAAGCAATCCCAAAACACAGACATTCTAACTTTATATCAGAAAGGGCAGATTTCTGTGGTCAAGACTTTTCAAAATAATAATCAGCAAGAAAGCAACAGCTTCAAGGGTTTGTGAAAATGCATGACAATATGTGGATTGGTCTCCAGTTTGCCTCCTTTCCTGCGGAAAAGAATGTACAGTTGGGAACAGACTGAACAAAGATCAGCATTCCTGTGTAGGTATGCTGATGTGTCAGGGCAAATCAGGAACATTTAAATATTAGGCACCAAGAAATATTTTATCCCATATTCAGGACTTTGATTTAATAAAGAAATCATCAAGTGGATATGATTTAGAAGTTTGCACAACAGACACACCAGTTTAGGCGATCAAAGAAACCAGCCTGCTACATGTAGAATCAGTCCCTGCCCTCACTAGTCCCTGACTTTCCCCCTACAGGAATTGCCTACTGCTTTCACTAACAGGCATCCAAATAATATCAATGAAAGTCAGTATATTGACTGGCTCTAGACCTACAAAAAATCCTGCTTCAGTGTTTTCCAGGTCCAACACAACCTGGCTATTTAGCATCTTCCACTTGGGTCTCCCCACAGCCCTTAATATAATCCTACCAGGGTCCTGCCAGTGTTCCCTACCCACAATGGCTGTTATGTGCCTAGTAAGCTGTCTTATTTCCCTGACCCAGAAAGGAGCAAAGATAAGATTATTCTTTCTTCCACAAGTCTTTTTTTTGACCTGCAACACATGATTTGAGAAAAGATCAACAAAAAGGTGGAACCTAAGATTTATGCTACAGATTTTCCCAAGGTATTTGAGTTTGTGAATTTTCTTTCTATTAAAATGAGATTCTCAGAGATGCTCACACAGCTGTAACAGCCTCATGCCTAGTTTTTTAAAAACAAGGTTAGTTTTGTAAGTCACATCAGTGGAATAAAATTGTCACATACTAATCAGCAGCAAAGACCCAAATAGTAAAACTTCAAGTGCCTCAACTGAAGTTAGGCAGAGATTGTATGTAATTAATTGCAAGTTGAAATCCAGGATACTCAGGGAAAAAAAAAAAGTAGTAGGCCATGAAACAACAATATTCTGAAGACCAGAAGCTAAGTCATAACAATCTGAGAGCAAATACTGAAAAAATCATTCAGGAAAATCATCTTTGGCTGAATTAGTAAAATTCCAGCATTTCTAAGCACAGCAGAAACTATTTTCCTAGTATATTCTGGGCAGGGAGAAACGAAAAGTCAGAGAATGAAAAAAGAGTAAGAGTATGACATAACCCTGTTAGGAATAAAAGGAGCCTCAGCGTCATTGAGTGATCAAAAGCCTTTCTTTGAAAACCTTTTCAAGAAAATAAAATAAAACCCACCAAAACAAAACAAGCAAACAAAAAACCCAACATCTTTTAAGTTCTCCATCACTTCTGGACATTTTTCTTGTTCGAAAAACAGACAAGAAGAGAACCAAAAGTGCTTATATGCTAGTAGCCATGTTCTGGTAGCAGTCTGGGCTTTGAATTTGCAAAGTATAGGGAGAATTAATTCTGACCCAGTAAGTCCATGAAAGAATAAAGCGAAGGCAGAGGATTCTCATATATACTCATTTATATTTTATCCTCACAATTCTAATATTTTTATCTTATCACCATAAAGATCTCCAGAGCTGCAGGAATTTATTGCTAGGAATGAACAAACAAATTCAGGTTATATGAAGGTAACTTGAAAGTTACCTCAGTGACTGTCAAGCAGTTTTAAACTCCAGAAGCCACAGCTATTTCCTGTCTTGTGGGGATTTGATTTGTTTATTCAAATTTTTCACTTGTTTATTGAAATATTTCTTTGGGACCTAAAACTGACATCCCAGAATTCAGCAAATATCCCTATTTTACTAGTATTTGTGATTCATCCATAGCCAAGAATTGATAGAAATCTCATTAATAAAATGTTTTTTTCTCCCGTTATGCCCCACCTACTTTTTTGAACCAATTGTAGGGAGAACGTCTAACAGACAAGACAATGGCCTGGAAGCGTGTGGTCATGAGAGATCTGTCACTAGTTGTTTTTACAGCTTAGCTCAGCTCCCAGTTTTTAAAAGAATGCTTATGTTTCCTTAGTGGTTTGCTCTGGGCATTAGCATAGAGTACAGGGCATCTCAACCCGCATCTCTATTGCTCATGAAGCACCAGTTTTTCATAGTGACTCATTAGCTACAAACCTTCTACAAATAAAGGTCACAGGTAAAAAACACAGGTAAACAGACACTGGTACAAGCAGATACCTGCACATTATGGGGTATTTTGCTCGACAGAAACATAATTTGTACATGCAAACAGATGTATTTCAGGAAAAGCTAGCATTTTATGCACAGACTGCAGTTCAAACAGTCAGTGCCTAGTTAAAGCAAAATTGGCATGATCTGGCACGTCAAAAACATGAATTTTTGTACCACTCTGAACGGGTTTCCTCACAGTGTGAGTGAACTTACCCAATCTTTCTATTTAGATTCTGCCGTTGTTAATGATGACATGTCAATTCTTCACATTTGGATCAAGTATGGCTTCTTTCAAAGGTTCTGGTCTTCATTTTAGCTAAAGCTGCACTGAACCTTAGAGCTATGTGCCCTTCAGTTTTGAGTTTAACTTCTAATCAAAAGCTGAAGAGGTATGACTGGCTCTGGGATTTGAATCCAATCCACATGATTTCAGTGTGTTCTGACTGAAGATTCTGGGTTTTGGTCTATTTTCCTCCTCCTTGTGCCAAAGTTTTGACACATTGACAAATATCAGGGACACACTGAGGCTCCACATATGGATGAAAACCAGGGACAGATGGGAGAAGGAGTGCCAGTACAAATTGCTGAGCAAGAAGTAATGCTTAATAAAATATAATGCATTTATCTATAATATTATATTTTTTATCATTTTCATCTCAAAAGGATATACATCACAAGATGCATTTGATCATTTCTCTTCATTTACAGTTTTGTTTCTTTACAGTGGTTAGCAAAACAAAACTTAACATTGTTGTGTTAGGGTTGGGTTTTTTTTTAAGGGAGAGCCCTCTTGTTGACCCAAGTCAATGATATATACATCCATGAGATATAACATCACAGCAGCTGAGTAAGATATATGAAGGGTGTGTGTATATTCCAAGCCATTTATATGAACATATGGGTTTATGTGTATTTTGCATATGGAACAAAAAATATCAAGATTTACCCCTTTCAGACTGGCCATTTACTTAAGGAGCCTGATTATAATGGAGCTACTCCAAGGGATAAAGAAAGAGCAGAAAAAAAAAGCCAATTATGCTTTCCAGACTTCTTTCTAGATTTTTCCCTCTTTGGTCAGTGAACTGAAATCCCATTTCCTATCTGTCAGCTTCCATCTAGTGTTTCTGTCAAAGGAAGCAGATATTTCATACTGTCCAAGAAAAGATTAACATCTACTCACATGGAGAGATTTCTCTCTAGCTATTTCCCACCGTGTGCAGAATTACCTAGTTCGCTATTTCCATGTTTGAACAGCCCCTTTAATGTCATACCCAAGAAAATCAAAACAGACCATAACAATTGTTCTTTACTCTTTCCTAGCTTATAAGAAGCACAGCTTAACTCACTTGTAGCACGCTTACTTTGGTTTGCACAACATCCCACGTAGCATGGCTGCTCAGAAGAGAAAACTGAAAAAAAGAGAATGCATTTGTATGAGAAATCAGGGGGAGAAGTGGCTCACTGAAGTTCAAAACATCAAGTACTGCGACAGCTGCTGCTCCAACAGTATTGCAACCCCTGGATCACCATGAGGTTGCTCAGGGCATCTGCACTGAATTTCCTGGGTTACTGTAACATATTACAAGGATGTGCTTTGATGTGTCCCACATAAATGTCCTCACCACCACACCCTCTTCCTTTCCCTCCACTCTCCACCTACTCCTGGCCCTAGGATCCCGCGGCCCACAGCAATGTCATGCTGCATGCCTTCCTGCTCACATGAGCAGCAGTTGTCAGAGAAATGAATCCAAAAGAAACAGTCAATAAAAACAGAAACAGCTGTAACAATTTTACATGGCATGGTTCTGATTTCTGGGTATATCCTCCACACAAGTTGTCTTTTTTTCTTTTTCTTCTACCTTTCCCATGTATCAGGATTCTGCATCATATTGTGGAAAAACAGTCATTAGGAAGGGTACAATGCAGCAGAGAAGATCTGCTCACAGATTTTGTCATTCAGAAATTGGTGCTATTTAGATATCTTTCTATTTTTCAAAAGAAGTGACAAAAAAAGGAAATCACAGAATCATAGATTCGCTACAGTTGGAAAAGACCTTTAAGGCCCTCAAGTCCAACCATTATCTAACTCTGCCAGGGCCACTATTACACCATATCCTTAAGCACTATATCCAGACAGCTTTTAAATACATCCAGGGATGGTGATTCATCCACTTCCCTGGGCAGCCTGTTCCAGTCTTTGATAACCCCTTCTATAGGGTAGTTTTTCCTAGTGTCCAACCTAAAACTTCCCTGGCACAACTTGATGACATTTCCTCTTGTCCTAAATAGATAGATGGGTAGAGAGAAGAACAATTGTTAGTGGGCAGAATAAAAGGGGACTACAGGTTCTACAGGCAGGTGTAGATTTTTGCAGCAAGAGGTCTGACAATGTTTTAAAAGCCTCTCCACAGCCTCGATTCTGCCACACTAACACTCTCCATCAGAAGGACAGGTTGTGTTTGTTGGCTCTTGGACTGTACTTCTTCATGTCAGAAGCATCTAAACAGGCTTTACTGAAAGAGTGTGCCATACACAGAATACAAGGAGCCTCAGAGTTATGCTGCTTAGTTTTCAGACAATGAATGATGTCTCCTCCTGCCATCTCCTGTTACCTCTCTTAGATGAGTTCTTGTGATATCGCTCTCCATTGAACACAGAAAGAGCCCAGAGCACCTGGGCTTTTAACACAGTCTCTTAGCTGAACTGAGGCGATAGAAAGAAATTGTTGTGATCCTTCTAGAGAATTTAATATATGTATTAGCAAACATAAAACTCCTTAGGAAGGAAGTAGTACGTTTGAAAGATATTAAAAACCTAACAAAGCTTGCAATTTTCCTGACGCTTTTCAGCCAAGGAAGGCATGACCCTCTCATAGTGGACAGAGTAATTTCTGGATTAGTTGTGACGGGCAGAATAGACTACTGGTGACATGGACATCAGTTCACAGCCGACATTTCAGAAAGTACCCACAATACCTACTCTTCTCTCTGATTGCACTGCAGACATACCATAAAACTTCATAACTATCTTGAGTATTTATCTGACATCAGACTGCATAGGGAACTCACAGGATTTACACTAGATCAACTCACAAAATCCCTCCTTTATTCTACCCAGAAATCCATTTTCCCCATGTAGGAATGTAAAATAAGACAGAGATAAATCTAAACCATCCCTTACTATATTTTCAGGGTTCTAAGCAAAGGAGGAAAAAAAAAAGTGATTGAAGCTGTCTATCTGACTTGCTTCAAGGTTTTAGCTGATGCAAAAAAAAAAAAAAAAATTAGTGAACAGATGGTGTGATGACATGCACCTATTTTTCCTAAATGTTAAAATACTCACCAGAGAAACAAAAGATCTGAATTCAGTTCCTCACTCCTAAATCTACAGTTCCCAGCAGACCACCCTAAATACTGTGTCATGAGGCATTCTAAAAAGGCTTTTTAAAATAGCCATTAAAATACTAACTGGCAAGGTTATCACACCTTCCAGCTGAGCAACCACAATATATTATCCTCTAAATTAATTTTAACTTGGTAATACAGCCATATCACTCAGCCTTACCATCAAGATACTCTTACAGTTGAGTCCCTCATTTAAACTCGTATTCTCAAGCAGTGTCAGAAAGGACTTGAACCCAGACCTCCACAATACTTGCTTTCTTAACCCCTGGATTTCAGAAGAGGAGAAGTGAAAATGCCACCTCTCATTCAGGAAAAGAAAAAAAGGAAGCCTTTTATTGTTATTAAAAATGCTTAGGAGGAAAAATGAAAAGCTGAACTTTTAGTAGTATTTTTTAATACATAAAAAAGTTTAGTTGAAGGATATAAGCTTCACATGGGAAGGATTTAGGTAAAACAGAAGGATGCTAATATGCCCAAGGACTGACCAGGTCATTGAAGTGACTTCAAAAAATCTGGCAACAGCAAACTGCACACAACACAGTTTCAGTTTTCAAAAGTACTCCAAAACGTGGTCTAAACTTTTGTGGTCTGGAGGTGTCACGGGAGTAGCTTTTCTTTCAGGTTACATTACACCTTCTCCATTTCTTTTTCAGTTAGAATCCAGAATGCTCAAGAGAACAAAAGATAAAGAACAAACCAGCTCTTTTCAACTCTTTCCATTAAGGTCAATTTAAGCTCTAGACAAATACAGGGAATCTCACTTCACACAAACTTCCAGCGATATAACTGAGAATTGTGACCCAGGCTGAAAAAAAAAAAATAAGAGAAATAAATAAGAGGGCCAGATTCTGCCCATAGATAATTAACTATGTCTTAAATGTCTGAATGAAACCAGAATTTGTATCAGTATTTCCAAAACCTGCATTTCACATTAAGTATTTTTTAAACCAGAAGTGTCCCTGTTGTGCTTCTTTCTTCCAAGGTTTTTTCAGCTGTGTCACTGAAGCCAAATATGGTGTCTCTCAATAAATCAGCCATATTTCAGGCTCTTATAATTGCATTACATTACTTCATCTTTCCTTAAAAATAATACTAATGTGGGCTATTTTCTGTTCAAACCATTTGCATGTAACTAATGAGTTCAATATGTCTGCACTTCGCTGCTATACCCGAGGAGTTTAACAATACAATGCTCAGGGAACACAAACACCAGACACGCTAAAACTGCCAGCCCTTCTCAGGTACCCTGTGGACAAGCAGCTACCAGTTACAGATCCTGTGGTATTTACAGCAAGAGAGAGGAATAATGCTGGGATTTCAACCAAATACTTCCTTAGGCTGTTCGATGCGTCCCAGTGGCCAGACTACGTGAAGGCTTTGGTCAGGTGCTAAACTCTGTGATGCTGGCCTCTATTTATTGTGATCTGATGGCGTAAATTAATTTATCCACTTATTCATGTATTAAGCAACAATATTTAATAAAGCCAAAGCAATTTAAGGTGGGGAGTTAGAATTACCAAAAGCTAACCTGGAATACAAACCCCTAGCTTAAACGCTTTGTTAAAGTAACCGTCAGGCACAACCTGCTAACTGACAAAGGTCAAAACAGAGAAGTGATTACAAGGGTCCCTGGAGTGCCCTTGAACTGTGGTGTCATATTCAAGTCTGACCACGACACACTCTGCATCACCACCAGGAGCTCACTTCTGTCAGATGCCAGAACAGAACAGACAATGCAGGTTCATGATGCTTGTGCTCTGATTTTAAACAGCCTCAGAATTCCACCATATAAGCATGCAAAGCAAGGACGGTGAGAAGAGCTGGGCTCTGGGTTGCTGTGAAACATAGGCAGTGCATAAGCAATTGAGATATGAAGGGATGTCCCAAGAGGAGAACCTAAGCTTGGACTGTGGTATCCTGCATGTCTAGGCAAAACAAAGTGCTTTCACGAGTTGGCTACAGTATTCCCTTATTTTTTTTAGGACAGTTTTATGAGTTTGGCAGCATGAGATAGGGGACAGATGATTAGAACAGAAATTATCACAGGTCCCACACTTCTAAGACTGAAGCAGTTTTTGGTCTGCACTCTTCACGCAATAGTGCAGCTTCATAACCGGATCATTTGTGGAGAAGAATCTTTGCAGCCAGTTGTAAATTCTACCATCCTGTGCTTGGGGCATAATTGAATGGCAGTCCTCAAAGGGTCAAATTTTATTACTGTTTCTTCCTAGTATACATTGATAAATACTGTTATATTGCCTAGGCTGTCTTTTGAAAGAGCAGGTGACACTAGAGGCTCAAGAGGCTAATCTGGGGATCCAAGAAACATTTCAGTTTTGGCAAGCCATCACCAATATGACTGCTTAATTTAGTATCTACTAGAATGGTGGGGCTTTTCCCTATATAGCACACAGGGCAGAGCCCAAAAGTAGCAATAAATTCTCAGGTACATAAAGTGAGCAGAACTCAGCCCAATAATGAATAAGTATAGCAGTCCATGGTGATTTCTTGCACATCAAGAAATCACTTGACTGTGCATCGTACAGTCACTCAGCAGGCCTGGTTCGATGTCCTCTAAAATTGAGCTAGCCATCGAGATCAAGCTAGTTATCTAAGAAACATCTCTGTCAGAAGGAAGGAGGAAACAAGAGAACTCAACCCACCATGAGAGAAGTCTGAGACGAGTAGGCTGAATTGTCCCCTGCGCGTGCACCCTGTGAGCATTACAGAGAAGTAGAACTTCCTCAGATGAGATATCCCATTCCATCATCGAAGAAAATGAATGTGCATACAGCAAAATGAAGCTGCGAATGCAAAGTAGAAAAGCATAAATGTGTGCAAGAATTACTCTGTCTCACTTGGCTAACTATAACGTTGAAGATGTGGCCTTTTCTATGAGCTAGTAACCACAGCCACACGTTTCAGGAGCTCTTGTGCTTTGCCCATTTTGAAGGCTACAGCAGTACTCTGACTCTGCTATCAGAGTAGCTAGTTCATGCTTGTCACCTCCCCAGTCTGAAAACAACACCACTTCAATTTGTAGGTGGCTGTTCAGGGATGCAGGGAGAGTTTTTAGTCACTGTGTTGTTTTTTCACAGCTTTATTAAGCTTTATGGTCAAAGCACAAGTATTTTTAACAAAACTGCTGTAAGCTCCAGTTGTTGACAACTGAGTGGATTTTTGAGCACATGCAATTTCTTAGACTATTAATCAAAGATAAATACTTCACAATAAAATATGTATGTTTAGATAAAATCACATTCTGCAGATAGGTTCCCAAGGCCAAATAACAAATAACAGAGGTTGGAAAAAAAGCCTGATGGCTCATGCACATTTGGACGAAGATACTATTTTCACATAAGAATCTAATAAAATGTGAAAGGCAGCTCTGTGTATATTCCTGTAAAAGTAACAGTGGCAGGAGAAAAGGGAGATGCTCGTTCCTCTCAGGGAGGCCCCCTTGATCTTTAGACTGCTTTTGACCTTCAGTGAAACCTGATCAGATGAGATCACCATTGCTACTCTACTGCAGATGGGAATCAGCTCAGCCTTGGATGTGTCTTAGAGGTCTGTCAAGTAGTGGCAGTTTGGAAGGATAGTCCAAAGTGCTTGAAAAAGATTTTAAATGTCTCATTGAAACACCCTGAGTAATCCTCATTAGAGAGGGAGACTTTTAGGAAAGACCCAGAGATTACTGTGAGAAAGTCTCCTTTTCAGCTACATGAGGCTTGGCAGGTCTGAGATCAGCTGCACTCCTATAACTTTCAGTGCCAAAGATAATAAATAAATAATATTAGTTCTGCCTAAAATGGTAGAGAAATCTCCTCCTATTCAACAATGAGATTCCCTTCAGAAAATAAGGAATGACTCACAGGGCAAGAAATCTGTAGCTATATTTCAAGTCATGCTCATATTCTTCAGGATTGCTAAGTGATCTTCTCCCTTGGACTTTGAGAGTGTCCCCTCTCCCCCATGGCCATAGAGAATTTCTGAATAACTCTCCCAAGATTATCTACGACTGTGCCCTGGCTCTTGACAACATTCCCTCCATTTTGCATCACATTAACCCAAACATGTTTACCTTCAGGGCAAGGTGTAAGGTTCATCTATTCACTCAGGTTTATGCTAGTGGAATGAATGCAAGGCCTTGACGATGGGTTTGCTTATACAAGGAAAGTAGGGTGTGAATTTACAAGCTACAGTGTGAATTTACACCATGTTGGCTGCTCCCTGCATGTGTACTTTTACACGCAGTTGAGGAAGCCACTTCATACAAAGGAACTCTTAGTGTGCACTCTCAATGTCCATTGAGTGCAGAGCAGCTAATGCAACGTCATTCCACGTCTTAGCTTACTGCTAGTAATTTACCTGTATAGACAAGCCTTTGCTCTGTGAATTGGCCTGACTTCCAGAAAGCGATGGCCAACAGTTAAAACGGTCCACTTTCTGCAAAAACTCTACAGGAATAAAGGTTACCCAAAAGAAAGTATTGCTTCCCTTAATTAAAAATTGTATTTTCGTTGTTACACGTGTACCTAGGTAGCCACTATTAGAGGTGAAGTTAATTTGCCTTCTAAACAAATTTTACTGAAGAATCAATCGTTCTGGCTTGCACAGTTTAGGCAGTATAAAAATACCTGGAGTTTCTCCTCACTTGTACAGCAGTATTTCTCTACCTAAGGAAAGCGCACACTCCAGCGATCAGCACACAAGCTGACACACGAGATATCAAATTTATATTCAGTCCTCTGTGAGCTCAGAGCAACTTGTTGGCATATCTTAAAACGTGCAGGTACCTTTGTACCCCTCTGATTAAATGCCCACCTGACATACCTTAAGAGAGCTGCATCTGCTTCAACATCAGTCTACCAATTTATATAAGTAAGAGTACAGCCTTATTTATTTCCCAGGGGGCACAGTAAGGTAAGACACGCTTGCTTTTCATGACATTTTCTTGCTAGAGCCCAAGTAAAAAAGTCTCTTCTTTAAAACAGACTGCCTCAGAAAGAAATAATCTCCTACTCCCAGTTAATTCAGGCTAAATTCTTAGTAGGTCAACATCCACTTCAGGGGCTTCCAAGTGCATGTTGTCTCATCTGTGTTTGTCTTCAAAATTATAAACTCCTCAGGGTATGCTCTGTGCTTATCTGTGTCCTGGTCAGTGCTGATCACATCATCAGAGATTAGAAAATAATTCTTACTATTAACAATAATAAATCATATGTGGCAAGATGTTCTCACACTTGCTTTTTTGCTTGTGAAGCATGGCACAGGAGAAGATGGCTTGGAATGACCCGGCAAGAGTACTGGCAGGATACTGAAAGGTCAGGTCCCTAGAGAAAGGACACTTCAACACTCAATCAACACACTACGGGCAAGCAATTCTCATTGAAGCCGTTCAGTTTGGAAGAGTGATACTCTTTCCCTGGACTTTTCTGTATGCTGGGCTTTCCCTTCTCTCCTCCCTGTGCAGCAAGCCAGCTGGGGTAACTAAAGTGCACTAAAGTAAAATAAACAGATCTGCAAAGTGCTGAGTCCAGTGATTTTCCCCAGGAGAATCTGCACAGCTCTGAGGCTTTACTGGGGATTGTAATTAACACCTGACTGAAGCATGTTTATGAACAAAGTTAGGGAGGGAGAGCAAGCGATATTTTAGCCTTGAACCGAATGGTTTTGAATTGACTCAATTTTATGGGCTATTTTGGCAGTGGCCATGATTGAGTATAACCCTGAAATGAAAAGGAGCTTGGGGCTTCTTGCCACCTCCTCCTCCCACCCTGATCTAGCTCTCCCAGTACAAAGCATGTGTTTCCATTTAATACTGGATAAGAGTCAACTGATGTCTGGATTCTAATTCAAATGTTTATTCGTCTGTGGAATTATTAACATTATTTTTCAGTTAGGTGTAGCTTGCTTCTACCTCAGATTAATAAAATCCCTTTTCCATTTCTTATGAGCACATTGCAGCCTCAGATTCTTGAGAAATGCTCGATCATCACCTAAATTCAGGCTGTACCCTATTTCTAATTCCCTCTCATTGCTTATAGACCAAATCCTTCAAGTTCTTCCAGAATTAAAAAGAAAAATTTCCCATTGGCATTAGCAATGAGTTTACCAACAAAAACTAAGAACATCATGGGCTTAATCCTTCACTGATTTCCATTATTTTCATATCAGAACGGCTCCATGAGCACACCCACAGCATTCTCTAAGTCTTCCAGGAGGAGTTTGTGTTTTCCTTTTTATTTTAGACTGACCTTAACTCAGATATGTAAACTCGGTTTACTTCAGGATCTACTTCTAGATTAGGCTTAGGACAGAATTTGGATTTTTGCTTCAAGGCTCACCAAGATGAAGTTGGAGTTTAAACTTCAGAGGACCTATATTTTACCAGCTTTCCTATAACATTTAAAATCACAGAAACCTGCTATGATTAGCAGATTGATCTCCACCATCTTCAATAACTTGCCTCCCTATATATCATGCCTATAAGCAGTTCTACCTATAAAACTGAGTCTGAGCTCCTTTAATATTCCATACAGTCTAGTCAAGTGTTCTGTAGTAAGACAACATGTGTACTGTCTGTTCAAGTACAGCACAATAATAAATGCACAGCAAACACTGGTGTAAATACTGCTATTGGAGCAGCACCTCCTATGAGTAACTCCTAAAATCCCAGCTTTAGACCTGCACTACGCAGAGCTCACAGTTCTTTATATAACCAGGAAAAACAACAACTTCAAAAGAAGCAGGATGCACCACTCCAGCAACACCTGGGCCTTTCTGCTTTCTGTTGACAGTTTGTGGAAAGTATAGTATGTAGTTTTGGTAGCATCCTGTTTGTTCCACGATGCATTGTTTTATTTCCTTTCCTTCGGTGAACTGTTTTGTTTTGGGGTTTTTTTGTGTCAGATGTCCTAATTTATTCATCTGGTTTTTATTATTTTACTACAATTTTATGGTATTGTTAAAGACAGAGTATTTTCTAAGGAAAATATGCCAAAGGACAATAAAAGTACACAAATTCTCTGCCCTTCTGCTCAGCAAGATTTAATCCTGCTATATATGGCACAGCTAAATGAGTCAGAATGTCAAGTGAATCAAAATTCTTATCTTCCTACAGTAGAGGCAGAGTGCAAAGCACTATCTCTGCATACAGTACTAATAAAAACTAAACTAATAAAATAAAATGTCCTAATAATTTGATCAAATGGCCATTTTGCTCAGCATTTCTACAGGTCACCGAGAAGATTTCCAGGCATTTGGTCAAATGACTGACACTGTAATCAGAACGATGGGAAGCAGACTGCCTATTTTATAAACAAACTACACAGCAATGCCTTTTTTTTTTTTTTTCCAAAAAACTAAGTTGAAATGCTTGTGACATTTCTATGCCACTGGACAGGTCTGAGTAATAGTTAGGGAAATATTTTCCTTGAGCTTAGTTAAAGGCTACTGATCTACTCATTATAATTAGTGAGAGCTTCAGTCTGGGAAGCTTAGTATTGTAAATCTGGCAAAAGCATGTTAGGCAAGTCTACCACAGCTACACAATATTAATCAACTCTTGCTGTCTCTTCTCTAGATGTGTCTTGCACCGCCAGCGCTGGGGCAAACACACACTAGCAGGCCAGCTCTTTAGGAGTCTAGCGGTGCACATTTTAAATGAGCATTTGCCATAATGACTATACACACATGAATCTCTAATGCTTCTCGAGTCTTTAGAGGTCTCTTTGGGATTACTTTTGGTACTGGACTATATCAGAGGCAGACATGGTGATGATTCATTTGAAAAGTACAAAGCTAGGGATCCACAGTTGTGTGCATCTTCCCACCACATCTCCCACTCAGACATACATGAGAAGGCTGCATTTGATATGTGCATTGCTACCTTAGGCAACAGTCTAGTCTCACCAGGCACCTGGAACCATTCCCTGGGCCTGCAGGGGGGAGTGTCTTCCTTATTCCCCACAACTCAGCTTCTCAATACTCATTCCAGTTTTTCAAGCCTTTACTGCCAACATATTTAACCCTGTAATTCAGACATCAAACTCCCAGCTGGAGACCAAGTTGAACAGTCCACATGCAGGTTTCATGTGTGTGTGTATGTGAATTTTGTCAGGCCTTAGTGACAAGCTACCAGCAAAGGATGGCACCCTTGTTGCTTTGCTTAAGGAGGGGGTGGGGGGTTTCATGTGGTTTTTGGGGGGTTTGCTCCTTAGTATTCCTAGGAATGGAAAGGTTTTGTCAATGAATCCATGACTGTCGTCTTTTGCAATTTCCCATAAACACAACCAAAACCACACCTTACACTCTACCTTAGTGCTGCTACCTATGCAGCTGACCATTTCTGGGAAAGATGAGAAATACTAGGAAAAGGATGCTTGCTCAAAAACAGTTTCCTAAATGTATCACTCTTTTGACTTAATCTTGCTCATGTGTTCCTGTTACAGTGTCTTCCAACAGTCACTGCTTTGCTTGCTTGTCTACAAACTAAGCAGCACAGTGCAGCTTCAACTCTGACTCTTAAGGGGAAGGTGACACTCCTAAGTGACAATTCTGTGCTTCACAGATCAAGACTTCATAACCTCTTTACAAGTGACTCACAATTCTCCTTTTCTTTCTTGGGCAGAGTGACTCAAGTCCATTATGAGAGCTACAGACTTAGGAATACAATGAGCACCTTCATGAGGAAATTTGGCTGTGTGGTCTGAAATCTGCTTGCACCAATATAACTTGTTAGAACCTTCAAAAGGTCTCTCCTGTTTATGAAACCTACAACCTTAAAAAAAAAGTAACTTGAAAAACAGTAGACAAAGTTACCATTTTCTTATTCAGAGTTCATAGTCTGCCTTTAAGACTACAGAAAGTAGTAGAAAGTAGCACAAAAAAAAGTAACTAAAAAAAATGATGACAGACTAATGAGTGTGGCTTACATCCTAGTGTACAGACTTATACGCATGGTTAATTTTATACATACCAACTTTTCATTCAAGTTTCTTCACCTAAGCTATATCAAAGCAACTATTTGTGGTCTTGAGTTTAAGCAATTGACTATTTAGAGGACCAAATATGAGTCTACTACTGCCACTTTACCTTTCCCAGCTTCTCCCTCCCTCAGTCCAGGACTCTGTTGCCATCCTCTGTGGAATTTTGAGTGGACCTTCTTTGAGGCTGGACCAGAGACTTTATTTGTTTATGGAATGGTAGATACCTAGACAACAACAGCAGTGAAAATGCCATCAGGTAACTGTACTTGCATTTTCAATACGTTAAATCTTTTGTCTAAGCAGGGTGCAGAAAATACAGTCAATATTTGCGAGACCTTTTGGGTCAAATCCAGTGGATTCCATCCAGATTTATGAAAAGGAAATGGAAAGTTGCATTTGCCCATCTTTTCCCTCCCTCTCAATATTTTCTTTTCCTACTTTTTTTTTTTTCTCCTACTGGTTACTTCACCAGTAGGAAAATACAGGAAAGGCAGAGGAAGAGGTGGGTGTACAGCTCTCTCTGCTTCATATACCAGTAAGTAAAATCAACCAGTCAGGCAGGAAATAGCCAGCTGCGTGTCGCAGCCAGGACTCCCACTCATCGGCCCAAGCCACTGCAGACCTCCCTTCAGTCACGTGCTTCTGACCCACAGCCCAGCCAAGATATAAGACTTCATCTGCTCAGGCCTGCCACTGGCACAGGGCGAGATAAAAGAGCAGAGGAACAGCCTTTGTGCTGGCCCTTTACCAGCCATTGTACACTACAGTCATGGAGCAGACCTGAATGTTCCCTGTCTGGGGCATCTTCATCATTTAAAAATTAAAAGACATGCCACAGGGAGCAATGGTATTGTCTCCTCGACATCCACGCACAGTTCAAGACCATGAAAACTACTCCAGCCTTCTGTTCCCTTCTGGGAAGAGAAATAAATGAGGTTTACATTAGATGATGCTTGACTAGTTCAGTTGCCAAAAGTTTGGAGACTACAAGTGCCTAGAAAGGCTCAAAGATATGATGCTGCATAGAGAAGGGAGAGTTTCTCAAGGTCTCTACTGCCTCCTTCCATTTACCTCACACTTACCTTAAATACAATGTGAGCTGAAGGGACTCTGCACTTTCAACAAGGCACTCAATATGTGAAAGGATGATGCCCGTAGCCAGTCAGCCCCTAAACCACATGTGAGTTTCCAGATCAAAATCAATGCCTTATGCCCTGAAGCAATTCTGTAAGCCAGGGCAGACTTTGGAAAATGAGAATAATGTGCTGCCTGTGACTAGCTCCACTAAATAAGAAAGCAGCTGCATTTGTACAACCAGCTCTAAGACTTTTGGGTTTTGCAGGCAGGCAGACACCATTTTCTGACATCTGGAAGGGAAATGTGAATTCCAAGTTTGCCGCGTATAGGTTCCCACTCAGATCTAAGATTTAACAGCAATACTTGATTTCAGTCCAATTCATTCTGGGATTGGGGTTTATTATTTTGAAAAGAACACAACTGACTATCAGAGACCAGCACTACAAGATGAATAGAAATGTGTATGTAGATTTGGGTTGGAAGGAAAGTAGCTTTCCTGTGAGACTTTGGGTGGGGGAGGGGAAAGCTACTTAGTGTATATTTACAAAAGGGAAAATGGGACGGAAGAATGGTATCTTTTGGCTAATTGCAGCATACATCTGGGAAACTGAAAAGAACTAAAAGATGTTCAGTGTCTTAAAAAAACAAAGCAATATGTTTCCCAGGTTACTAGCCTATAAAACAAAAAGCAGGCACGGTAATGAACTCAGATGCTGCATTACTCCACGATGGTCTACACTGGGTTGAAAGTGCTGAGGGGAACTTTAACATGATAGACAAATGTTAAATGCAGGGGAGAAAGGAAAGAGAGAGGAGGGAAGTGTTCTGGTACAAAAGACTTCCTCAACTCCTGCACACAGACGCTTCCCTCACCTCGACTAAGAGCTGCTTTCACATGATCCAGTCTTCTTTCCATCTCAACTGTCACTGATCTGAGGCTTTTTGTCCACCGTCAGATGGCACATGCCGTGTCTCAGACTATTTTTTTTTTTTCAGACTCAATTAGAACAAAATTGAGTCTACCCAAGAGGCATCCTGCCCCAGCTGCACTTCTGCTCCGATGCAGGCTCTGTTCCAGCCTTAGTGGAAACAATAAAATAACTGAGGGTGGAAAGACACCCCTTTTTTTTTTTTTTTTTTTTTAATTCCATGTAAAATAGTCAGGACAGAAGCAAGAGGGGTTTGTGAATATCCACTGAAATCAGCCTCACTGTCCTGCTATTTGTGTAGTTGCCAGCCCAGCCTCTAAACCTTGACACTCAAAGAGAGAGGGCCAATATTTGCATTTCTATTGCTTAACATTGTTTGGGTTGGGAATTATAGCAGTTTTCTGATTAACTACCTGCAGGCATGTACCAGTTTGACCTTTTGCATGCTAAATTGTATGCACTAAATTAAATTTTCCTCTCTCTCTTACTGAGATAAACAAGGCCAGTTACATGACTCAGGCTGCCCTTTTCCATTCCATATGCAAAGTCAATCCTAGCCAGTTAATCCTCTAATGTCAGAGCAGACTTCTGTATTTTTTTTAATGATTAGAACGATTTTGCTTCTTATAAGCTATTGTGGGTCAATAATTTCTCTTCAAAAATAAGTGCAAGTAGCATCATAATAATGTAACTTTCCTGATAACAGCTTTGCACAAGCACTTCAGATGTAAGCAAATGAGCAACGTTTTCACCTCTTTATAAACTTGATTAAACAATATCATCAGCTACAATGGCTACTTAGCATACTTCTCCAGAGAACATGAGAGGAATAAAAAAAAAAAGGGAAAAGACCATGTTTAGCAGGTGATCAGTTGTCTTTCTGTAGAGATAATAGATTAGAAACTCTTACATCAACTTCAGCTATTCACAGTGTTCAAATACTAGTAACTAATTTGAAAAAATATTTAAATTGCATCATTACTTGGACATTCTCATTATATTCTCAGATGAAATGATGCAAATCAGGGATAACTTTTCCTGAAATCAGATGAAGTTATTCTGACTCCAACCACAGAGATTTAGTAGTACTTATTCCCCAGAAAATCATAAGGAAAAGCAATCAATTAACAGACTACATTGCTGAATTTATACAGAGGAAGATTACAGGGAAAGTAACATGTCAGACTGTGAAAGAAAACAATAAAATCTGTCCTATTTCTATAGCCCATGACACAGTGGGAACTATGGGAGATTTGTATCATTCTAACATGTGTTCTCTTTTATTTCAAGTGAAGAGAGAAAACTTGCTTGCTACCCTAAACCAGAGAAAAGTACCTGATGCTTTTTTACTTACATAATATCACCACATCAGGGAGGAAATACTCCATGCTTGCCTTTGAAAAGGCAATTTCAGACCCTGGCTTCTTTGAATGAGTAGCATAGGAAGCAGTCAAAATTTCCTGATGGAACACATCATGTCTACCCCACAGCCCCACCACATCTACTGTCACTGCCGTTGTGCAGTGAAATCTTATGTTCTGTTGCCATATCACAGCTTGCAGAAAACACCAGGTCCCCATTCAGTCCGTCCATGGCCAACATAGCAGCAAACAATACATTCTTGGAAGCTCTAGTGGTGACTGGCTAAGACTCAGTTAATTGCAGTGATGTGCCATCAGTTCCCAAAGCCCTGTAATCAGACAAAAACTTTAGAAGAAAAACCACTTCACCAGAGACTCCATGATGCTCAAATGGATCAGCTCAGGACCTTTCAAAACTTTTAACAGAGTAAGTTCTTCTGGGAAAATGGTTTACAAATACAGTTCGCTATCACTCTGACAAGTTCTTGCCACAAACACACCTTTCCTTTCTTTTATAACACATAAAAGAGCAATACACTTACAGTTTACAGCAACTGTTTTCACATAGAAGTGTTGATTGGAAAGCAGTAATGAATTTGTTGATGCTTTGGTGAAGTTTGGGTTTGTTTTTTTTTTTAATTTAGAGCAAATCATTTTGTCTTTTTTTTCAAAGGACTGAGGTGGCCTGATTTTACTCTACACTTCATCCACCCCTTCCACACAGGTTCTCTCACCGAGAAACAGAACAAGAATCAGGATGATATGGCCAAATATTTCTCCTTCAGCCACAAATCACAGTTTGAAAATTCCAGCTCTGCTTACCTGATCTAAACAAAAGCAGATGACAAATCACGTATTTACCCTGACTGCGTTTGAATTTATAGGACATAACTATTTGCTTATACCAGTCACTGTTAAACTTTATTGGCTCTTTTTATTAGTATATATCTGTGGGGTAAAAAGACTTCTGAACTGATCAAAAGAAGCCAATTATCATGCAAGAGAATGTTTTTAACTGAAAGAGTAGTTCCCATTTGGAGCCTCTGCCATTTATTCAAGGACATAATGGCATATATGATCAGTTCGTTGTCGAGTCAAGATGTATAGGCATAAATCTAGATGATCCCTTAAGTACCACCGACACAGAGATTCTGCTTTTCTCTGTATAGTTTTGCAAAGACATTCCAAACGTACCTGCTGTAAGAAAAGAAACTATTTTCCTTAATTAGGCAAATCTGAGAACAGGGCCAAATGAAAGCACTACATTTCTACCATATACTGCACAAAGCTCAGCTGTCTTGAATATGAGTTGCACTTGCTTGTGCTAGAAAGGCCAAGAGCTTTCTTCTTTGTTATGATGGCCAAGACAAGTGTTGTACAGACTGTGAAGTCAGAGAGAAATGATTCTTCTCTCTGTTTAACAAAAGTTATTCTCAAAAGGAAAAAAAGGGATGGTTTGATTGGTGTTTATTTGTCCCACTTCACTACGTGTTCATAAATATTCCTTTTTATTAACCAATGTGCACTGAAAGCTGTACTTCCATCTATTATATGTAAATATACATGTAATTTGCATTAGCTACAGGTGCCCATAGATACCATGATATACAAAGAGCAACAAAACCAAAACCCAGATGGTGGCAGAGCAAATTTCTAGGAGGTATCAGTAGCGGAAAAAAAAGAGAAGTCACATTTCTCAAGGTCTTATCCCATGAGCTCAAGTTCAAAGATTCCACAAAACAGCCCCTTCTGGGTCATATAAGCATCAGGTAAAGGGACCAGAAGGGAAAGGAATGAGCTGAGCCTCAACTAAAATAATTTGAAAAGGCATATAATTCAGACAAACTGATGATAATCAGTATAGCTGTCAGAAAGAGATACGGTTTGCTTGGGAAATTCTCCTAGATACTCACCAAAATTTGTTTAGTCCATAGTTTAGCGTTCTTGGTATAGATTCACATCATTCTCCTTTTCTTTTATACCAAGAGACCATGAAATCTGTGTCTTCTAACTTTTCATTTACAACGTTGTAAGATTTTTACTAGGCCCACATACCAGAATCATACTGTGCAAAGCTCTTTAACTTGTTTTCACATATATCTGTGTAGGGATATGGGTGCACGAAGTAAAGCCATACACAGCTTTATAATCCACACTATTGTATCTGTTGTGTATGTTCATATAACACATTAAACTTGAATTGTGTTGTCAAATGTTTCACAATATCCTCATTTCAGTTTACAAACACTGAAGGAGTACTTGCTTTTATAAAGTAAGGTTACAGAAACTAAAGAGTAATAATAAGAGTAATATGTATAATAATAATAACAGTAATAATAATAACAAAAACATTTTCTCCTTTATTTTCTAGTTACATTACTCATGTATTACACTGTAGCTAGGTGTATGTATTTTTCTGCATGTAGGGTATATCAAAACCACTTCTAGATCTCAAAGAGAGTCTCATCAGACTCTCACTTGGTTGTTGCAGCAATCACCCGGGACTAGCCTTTGAGGGAGTAACAGAAGCACACAGATCTTAACATCGAGGCAGGATGCACACGTTTTTTTCATTCCAGACCTCTCCTCCCACTACTCTTCACACACGCTTGCACTTCTGACCTGAGCCTCCAGCAGTGTGTGTGGAATTTCTACTATATGTGACTGTTCCCCACAAAGCTACTGCCTGGTACATCTCTTTTTTTTTTTTTTTTTCCCCTGGGGGTTGGGGAGGACATAATTTTGCTCTTTTTATTATGGAAATAAACTATTACAGACCTTGGGTTCTGTTCCTTTGGCTTTGTTAATTAGGCACAGAGGGGGCAAGGATCCTTTCACACCCGCCTGCCAGACCCCAGGTTGAAAGTCTTTAGCCTCTTGAGTCATATCTTGATTACTTGATAGCTCCAGAGGCTGAGAGATTTGTTTCTACAGTTGGCTCCTGAAAGTCTAACACAAGGAGACAAACTGAATAAACAGAAGATGATATTTTGGGCCTATGAGCTGAATGACGAACATCTCATTGACTCCAAATAGCCAGAAATTTTAGTTGAGGCTTCCATAGCACAGAGGGTATGAGCAGTTCCTCTAACACCGATTAGTTTTTCCTCTATGACTCTTCTCAGTTTTCTTCCACTGACTTGCTTAGAATTAGATTGGGTAGATATATTTCCTTCTGTGGCACCAAGACTTAAATATGAAAATATTACACCAAAAGGGTCCACAAAATACTCCTAATATTTCCAAGCACTGGCATATACAGTTCTGTCCTAAAAGTGAACGTGAAAAGGTATAACCACCTAACTTCTGTCTTGCAGGATATATATTCCCATAGGGGATGGATGTACTTTGCTGAGATCTGTAGCTTTGTTCTTAAGCAAACTAGGTGAGCAGAACTGGATCAAGGGATTAGCAGCATGGGGAAGATTACCTTCTGATGTCCCCATGATAAAGAACCAGTCACTCTTAATAGAGGAAGGCTCACAGTCCTATCTGCCTGTAGTCAGATCTCCAAGATGAGTGCCTGTTTTTTGCCCGCACCTAAAGATGGCCTGAGATGCAAGTAAAGCAAAGAATTGGAAGAAGATACACCTAGATCTCTTTCTACCTTCTTACTCTTAATGATCTCTTATCTTTCCTTTTCCTCAACTTCCCCAACAGAAAAAATGGGGATAACTCTGTCTACTTCCTAGGAATATTAAGAGTGTGACCCCAAACAAGGTCATAATCTTTGTGTGCTAATCACTACACCAGCATACAGTGGCTGTAATGCTCAGATTAAATATTCTGCAGTTTTATTTAGCAATATAAAGGGTAAAAGGGAAGAGCAATAAGCTCCATTTTTCTGCAGGTAGAGAACTCTAGCAGAAACTTAAGTAACCTGCATAGGAACATGAGAGAGTTTGTGGAAGAGTGAGGGATTTAACCTAAATCACCGGAAAATCAGTTCTTTCACCATGGAGTGTGTTACTATGGAGAAATAACTTTTATCTCTATCACAGTCTTCTGGTGTAAGACTGAACAAGCAGCAAAACTCCCATTTATTCTGAAACAGTACAGATACTTACTTTCAAGAGCTGTAAGCTGCCAAGTGAAGAGCAAAAATGCAGAATTAGCATGTCAATTAATACTATCACTGTGCTAAAAATATTAATCCCATGCCATTTAAGGCTTTTTTCTTTATTTTTTATTCCCCCCTCACCCCCAGGTACATTTTTGTGTCTTACATATTAATCTTGACAATTAGGGACTGAGTTAGTTCCAAATCGATGAAACTCAAACTGTGCAGAGCAAGGTATATGAGGTGATGGTAGAAGTTAGCAAGCCAAAGGACAAGCTAACACTGCCAAGCGTGACCTTTGACAGGAGGCACAGGGCAAATCTAGAAACAGGCTGGCTCTTTAAGCCTCCTTGCTGGACTACAGGAGTGCGTTCTACCTGCTATGTTCACTTCTGCCTGGAAACAAAAAAAAATCTTCACCCAAGTTCTAACAACTGTCTCAGCTCCTGCCATATTAGGACACGATAAGAATTATGCTACAAGTTTGGCCATGTCAAAAGAAAGTTAACAGAAGAAAGAAGAAATAGATGCTATGCTTTACCAGTTACAAAACTGAGGCTTTCACTCACTCGGCTGTCCTTAAAGGCCAACATCCTTCAGCTTTTATAAACACTCTAGTGAAAACTTGGGAAGAGAGTAACTTTGAGCCCAAACACCTGATTATGTGGCAATACTTCTATAGCATGCTTTCAAGTATACAGTTAAGCCTTAACAACTTGAATTTAAGTTTGATTTTGAGTGTTACAATTACACCGTTCCAGAATGGTGTAATTGCTGGTTAAATACTTGTCACCACCTACAAGGGAACAGAGATGGTCTCACCTGACTCCTAAAGCTAGCCAGCACAGTGGAAATTACAAATATTTTTCATAGAAATGACTGCAAATTATCTCAGAACAAGAATTTTCATTCGTATAACTGACAACTGATTTTGAGATAATGAATGCATTTAAGAGTAAAATAGTTTTTAATTGCAAATTTATGAAGGGAAAAATAAGAAATGTGCTGAATAAATTGTTCTTTCTGAATGATTCATCCAGATCTAATGGCTATCCGTCCCTACAAATATTGTCATAAGGCATAATCAGGTGGTATAAAACAGCAAGAAAGAAATGAGCCACACAAAAATGAAGTACTATTACATCATAACCCTCTGGAAAACCTCCCCAGCTGCAGGCGCCCCTTCAAGAGTGGAGTTTAACCTGTGTATGGTTGCCATGAATCATGGCTGAGACCCACACAGCTCAATTATCTTTTGAGCTTACAGGTAGCATGAGGTGCTTATTCTTTCCTCCTCTAATTCCACCCCTCCTTCTCATTGGAAATCCAGAAGCAGAGGCACGGGGAGGAAGTCTCTGACCTGAATTGCTGCGCGAGCAAAACCTGCAGGCTCAACGCCGCTGCTATATATGGGCTGGGGGAAAAGATGATGGCTCTGTCTCAAAAGAGCCCCTAACCACTATGTCTGAGAGCTCTTCGTGGGCATCCTCAGCCTAAACATTTTATGGAGCTGGAGGTCAGAGGTCACCAACTGTCAAAACACAGTGCAAGTCACACCGTGGGCCGGTGAGGAAACTAAGCAGACAGCAAAGGCGGAGTTCAGGGGCTGCACTTCTTAATGTGCGCTGCAAATGGTAAAGCCACCCTTCAGAACTAATAGGCTTTTTCCCTTAAATCTTGCTGATTTTTACAAGTTGAGCTCAAAGTTAAAGGAGGGTGAGTTTTAAACGATCAGTGCACATGTGGAATTAGACTATTCTAAACAGCTTTCTTTTATTTTTTTTTCCTTTTAATGGAGGGAAACAACCACCAAACTTTGAACTGCCAAATTTAACCAGCAGCAAACTCCAAAGCACCAGGTGGTTTCATAAACCCAAAGGTTCATAAATCTTTTCTTTAAAGTTTCCAATTTCAAAAAAGAGCTTGTTTTCTTTGTGGTTATTTTTCAATGTTGCTCCCTCCCCCTCCCCTTTTCTTTCCTGCCTTTGGGCGGATGACCTGCCAACCCCTGACAGCCTTTTAAGCTCGCCGTGCTGGCTCCTGCTGATGCTGCCGGAGACAGGCTGCCCGCTCACGGGGCAGTGGGCTGTGGGCATGACTTCATCTGCTGGGAGGAATCACCGGGAAGGGGGCTGCACTGGGGAGCCACGGTTTCTATTTTTAAACACTGCCTGTCACATAGCTCAAAAGAGTGCAAAGAGTTCAAGCGTTCAGTGAATCTGTTCTCCTTGCTGCTTGGGCTTTTAAAATAGTAATAGTAATAAGGCAGAATAGCCATCAGTCTCCTCAATCTACAGCGCATGGGCCACATACAGTCCTCCGGGGCAATTCCACTGGTGACATGTTTGACACGGGCCAAGGCATCTTCAGGAAAGATGGTGACTGGGAATAAGCTTCTGCTATAAGCAGAGCAAATGACCTGCGCCACGCCTTTGCTTCTGCTCTGTGTGAATTGCCACTTGAGTAAGGCAGCTGTCAGGGGCAGGGTGAACTCTTCTTGCGGTCAGAACCTGCTGGTAGCTGTTAGGTTTGCAGAAGCACATTGGAGTTTACCTGGATGTGAACACTGGGGAGCATGTGAGCAGTACGCTTCCAGAAGTACCAAACCGTCTGTGCTTTCTGTGACGTGAGAACAGCAGAACTACCATATGCAATCCTCCTCTAGCATTAAAAGAAGTCAGTCAAAACCACTGGATGCTCATTTAGATGCTACTCTGTAATCAAGACACATGCATTCACAAGGTCCTCATCTTCTGAAACTGTCAAAAAATAAAGCAGCAAGGATGGAAGAAATAGTCATAGACTTCTGGCTTCATTTTTGTTTCCCAGTTACACTTCTAAAACCAGCTCTACTTTTACAGATACCTCAAATCATACAATCATAAAATCATTCAGGTTGGAAAGGCCTCAGAGGTCACCTAGTCAAAGCCCTGACAGCAGTCTGCTCCCTCTTCTCCACACATACTCCCGCAGAAAGGCGGCACAGAGAGAGGGTTTCCAATACAGCTATCCAACCAGTAACTCACTTGCTTTACCTAAACCAGACAGATGGGAATCTTCGGCCCATTACCACCTCTCTTCTTTAGAAACAGCATCCAACACAGAGAGACACACACGACTTGGTACAGACTGATCACACACAACTGCTCAAGAATGTCACAGGTCTTTGTAAGGGTAGGTTATTAAAACCCTAGCCACTTGATGGATGAGGGTATTGTCCAGTCAGATTTAGTACAGAAATTGCATTACATCTCCTTAAATATGACAGTTAATAATAACATTCCTATGAAGCCTGCAGATAAATATCACCTACTTCTAGTAACGAAGCTAACGAGGCAAAAATGTTGTGGGATGTGACCAAGGCCACACAGGCAGCCTAAATCAGTATCAAAGCTGGAATTACACAATATAAGGCTTGGTCTAAATGCCCTAGCCCCTTCTGTTATACAGATTATTCAACTGCCCACCTCTGTGGCCTGACCCATGCTAGATGATGAGCTACAGCACCGGCCCAGATAATGAAGATGGGTGAAGCAGCGGTTTAGATACCAGGAAGAGTCACTCAAGCATTTATTGCCAATCCTTCAACTAGGCAATATTCTTTCCTCTGCAATAAGTATTCCTTACTTTTTGTTGGAGCTTTCTTTTGCCTGCTTTCATCCCATGTCTTTATCCACTTCGCATATACAAACATTTACACAGTTTGCCAGCAAATCAAACGATCACTTTGTTTTTTAAAGGGAAACTAGAAGAGCTTTCATGTTTCTCATGTTTTATGCTGTTGTAACTGCATTTGATATAGTCCCCTGAGCAGACCCTCCAATAATAATGACTAAATCTCCTTTTCTTTTATTTTGTAGGCTATTTAGGAGCTATTTGGAGCTGTAACCACAGTTATTCAGACAGCTCCTACCACATACATCTGGTATTATTTACTCAGCCTCCTGATTCATTAAATGTATTTCCAGCTCCTAAGAGGTTTATTAGTATTCCTCTGTGGCATCTTCATATTGATTATAATTTCAAAATTCTCTGCTGGAGATCAATAAGTATCCACTAAATTAGGTGACAGCTGATGGATATAAAATTGAAATGCTGCAACTATTTGCTGTCTACAGCCATCAAAGTAGTAAAGAGATTCCATCTCTCCTCACTCACCCTCAAGAGTTAGCTTGGATTCTGTGTTGAACTGCAGGAAAAGAAACAGAAGAGGAGACAACTGGTGGACAACAGGCCTAAAGCTAGCTAGATAGCAACAGCAAATGTGGTGTCTAAAATCTACAGCATAGTGGTCAGCATGACAAAGAAGCTATTCTTCTCTACCATAGCTCCTACAAAACCTGGATCCGGTCTTCCCTTACCTCAGGAGTGTTAGAGTATTGCTCACTTCATCCTGTATCTCTGAGAATTAGGGACCTTGTTGAGAAACAGCTCTCAGGCTAAACAAAAGAGATGATTTGGGGCTAATAAGCATAAGGCAACATTTAATGGACAAGTTGAAACTGTAGACTCTTCAGTAATAGTATTCATGCTCCAGCTATCATAGTGGTGCCTGGCCATCAGGTTTCTCTGGAAACATTATTACTCACACACAATTAAAAGCAATTGTCAGATTTTTTTCTATCTCTTTCACTGGCCAAATTCCAAAGCGACCGCCAGATCTGGATCTGGCAGTACAGGTCCATGGCTGTGCTAGTATCTTAAATACCTCTAGCAAAGATCGTCCTTAACACTATCTGAAAAATATTCTTGGGTTTCAGTTGCAGCAAGCCCATTCCCAAGCTAGAGAGTCCTCTGGGCAGAACATCCCACCAAAATTTCATATCAACTGTTTAAGTATATGAAAATATCTAGTCCTTACCTTTTCACCTTTAAATAGACTCATCTAGTCATATAGATATGAAGAGTTGCTTTGCATTTCACCACATGATGTGATAAAACATCAAAGCAGGATCTCAAGACTTGAGAGAATGCAGGATGGATCTTGGTGGGAGTAGGCTTGGATATGGGACTCGGTGTTTCCAGTCATCCAGCAACCCAGAGATCTGACACCCTGAAGGAATGATGTGTGCATCTTCTTTTTTACAAAGCCTCTTCCAAAAAGTATCAGAGTACCTTTTAGCAAATAGCTTCAAGGGATCGTGACACGTAATTCTTACCCTGCCAAGAAAATACATACATTATTAATAATAAAGATTTGTTTGACTGATAGCATTTTTCAGAGTTATTAACAGTGAGATGGATAAATACTCTTAGCTTTGCTAGATCCCTATGTTGATTTTGCCAAGATTAAAACAACAGGGTAAGGCAAAATATTACTTCCAATAGTTAAAATTCTGAACTAAAATCACAAATTAAAATGAGTAAGAAGGCTTTGCCAGAGAAACGAGTATCTTTCGGGTTCTTGAACAGCAGATCAAAATGACAGGTAAACGATTTCCCTATTACTTGCCATATTGTTGCAGGCAACATTCATTAGCAGCAAAATCATAAATGTGGATGCACATAATGGTTGCACTACCATTTAAAAGTAAGGATTTGAAAGTTGGTTCTTTTTTAAATCTACAGGAGTATGTATTAGAAGCGGAGATGTACTAAACTGCATTCCCAGACTCCACTAATTATCACATCAAGACTCTCCTTGGAAAGACCACAGCATTTTTCTAACACTGGCATTAGGATCACATGTCCTGAGTGTATCGTGACCTACTGAAAAACCTAGTCCAAGTTCACTTGACAATATGCTTAATTGCTCTTCCATTACCACAAAATACAGTATGAAAGCAACAAGAATCCAACTGATGGGGATAAGAGGAGCTCCATGACTCATTTCTTTTTTTGCACAGAAGCTTTTGTCAAAAGCATTACAAATCAACTTGGAGCAGCGTACTAATTTTTCCTGTACCTTTAACTGAGCCTGACAGCCATTACATGGAGTAAGCCTCTGAACTGGGTTTGCATGCACACGTGCCTGTATGGGATGTTTCTAGGTACACGTATGGCTAGATACGTCTATGCAACAAATTTCTGGACTGATCTAGACCATGTGTCCAGAAGCAAATGAGGTATGTGCTCGAGTTGCATGGAGGTATGTGCATTATTATATCTACATACATGAAAACAAGTGGCAGATTCATGGATTTGGGGAGGGAAAACAATCTTTGTCTTGTAGCAGAAAGGAGCACGCTTCTCATGTGGTGTCTTGAGGGGGGAGGAACAGAAGGTATATACACTTGAGAAAGAAAACCAAACCCAGTACAAATGAAACAGGGTTGTATAATCTGTGGATAATTCTGCAGGATTTAAAATAGAGATGCAGAATGGAGCATATCTTTTATGTGCAGAGTTTATGAACATGACCTATACCTTTGGATATAGGAAAACCATATTTCATTAAGGTTATTGAAATAGTCCCATTTCCAAAGGTATTAGAAGATACAATCTTAACACTCCTCCTGCAGAAATAGTGACATATGCACTATTGATTTTTTCCCAAGCCTCTAGAACTAGTCCCACAATCCCTTAGATTTATCACAAATCAGGAATACTAGGGCCGTCTCCCTACAGAAAACACAGCAAAAAGAAACACTAGCAGTACATTTTTTCCTGAAGGGATTTGTACTAACTATGAACTTTTTTCTTCTTAAGGCATGTATGCGTAATGCAGTCCTGGACAATATGAGAGCAGTGGTGTCTGCTTTTATTCAGGGGCTAGCAAGCCTTTCTGACCTGACGTTCCTAGGGAAAAGCCTTCAGACTAATCATATACCTCCACAAAATCTTCAGTGGAGAGCACTGAACACTGTCATGGGCCTGTCAGATAAGTCAGCTGTATCTCCTGCTGATTGATCCTTTACTCTTCTTTTTGGAAAAAAAAATTAACTGCAGATTTCATTTTAGCAGGCAAAAGGCAATTTGAATTTCTCTCCAGATGTCAAGGAGTTTTGCTGTCATTTTTTCCCCTCCCAGGTTCATGTTCTGAATAGAAGAGAATAGAGGGAGGAAAAAAAAAAAGACAGAGATATTAAAATAATAATAACAACAACTACAAAAAATTTTAAAAAACCCAAAGAAACAAAAATCAATCAAACAAAAAAAACCCCAACCAAACAAAAAACAATAAAACCCAAACAAGCCTTCAAAAGATACGAGAGTTCTAAATTAAAAACCTTTGTGAAGTGAAAGATGGCTGGAGGGAATGTGCAAGGATAGTCAGTTACTGCTGGCATGTTTACAGGCTTTGAAGGTTCTTCACATCTCGCTTAGTGAGAATGGTTAACAGCAGCTCTACCTCACACTAAGGTTTTATGGGATTAATGAAGTCTTTATTATACCAAATATCTGCACTTTCTCTTATTGTCAGTGTAGCTACTAAACCTTCACACTTGTCCATACATGGTAGTGAGTAAAATTGGAGCACAGCAAAACTGACTGGCCACTTTGCCTTTCCAGTCTTGTGATCATCACAATTTCTAGTAAGGAAATGGATTTATTTCTACTGACAGTGTTTAAAATGAAAGTTGTTTGCTTGTTTTTTTAATAGCCACAGATTTCTGGCATGTATCCAGTCATATAGGAAAGAAGATTTTATGGACAATAAACTGACGACCACGAGAAGAATTTTGGAGATTACATTATCTGATTTTCCTAAAGATGATTTATCTCCAGAACAATTCCGGTGTAAACTGAAAAAAACTTTTGATACCTGGTCACCCTATTTCAGTCATTTGGAATTCTCATCTCACAGCCACCTGCAAATAATGGATCCAGCTATAGGATCTGTCTACACATGAATTCAAGAGCCATAATGGCAAAATGTGCTGCAAGTTGATCCCAGGCTGTTTCTCTCATAACATTTTGCAAGCCAACATGCCTTTTTGCCCCACTGTTATAAAGACAAGAAAGAAACATTAAAAAATTGACACCTTCAGTCCTACAATCACCTTCAATTGAACTACAACCTGTCTCTCTTCCTCCCCCACACATATGAAATACTTCTTTATTGTAAGATTCCGAGGAATGTTACAGATCAGAAAACTTTAACATTACGATTTCATCCCTCACGACAAATGTGAATGTAAACATACATTACTTTTTACACAGATGCCTCCTTTACTTTCTAGAGATTGCTTTAGAGACTCATAAGGTTAAGGAAGCTGACAGGAAACATTCTCAGAAAAGTAGAATTTTTGTAGAAAATTTGTGGCAGGTTGATGGGTTTGGTTTTTTTTTTTTAAGGAAAGACTGTCATAATATGAGTGCTTTAATAACAATTACTTTTAGTGTATAATATTTTTAAAATTTGAACTGCCTTTATTTAGCATATTCATTTTTATGAAGGATACAAGCTGCTTAGTTTTATACACCGTGAACAATTCTTTTCTGATGTGTACAAGGTATGATGGCATCAATGTGCTTCACAGGTATAAAGCCAAACACTCTTAAAATATGCTCCGAGGGAATATTAGCCCCGAGCTTTGAAATCAGAGCCAAACCAGAAAAGCTGTGAGGAGAAAATGATGCAAAGATTGCACTGCACTCCACTCCCTCCTATAGGTTTGCTCCTGTGTTTTGGGGTTTTCTTCCCAAGGAACGTTGTAATAGTACCAAAGGCTTCACCCCTTAGGAAGAGCTATGTTTGAAGTAGCTCAAAAAATAATTTTATAATTTTACACTTCAAAAACTAAAGTAAAATACATAGATCACAATGAAAAAGCACGAAGACTTCAAGGATGGTTTCATGCAAGCTGCTGAGCAGTGCAGCTTCACGTCTTCCAGTTTAGTGAACGCTCTGCACTGGACGGTGCTAATGAAGGATCTGGAGAAAAACCAGCAACCATTCCTTCACCTCTTCCTGTCCGTGCAGAATCTCTGGCTAATGTAACAACTCACGCAGACTGAGGCCTTCGGAAATGAGTAAGAAAGCTCTAAAGGAGAAAATCAGTGATCACATGCAAATATATTCATTAGAGACTGAACAGAAATGCACCTTCAACATTTTTTTAATGAATTTTTAAACACACAAATGTGCTGCAGGTTTGCAATTTAATGTATTTGACCTTTTAAGGACTGGTTAGCAATTTTTGCTACCAAAAAGTTTTCTCGAATACGATTTTTTTTCTACTTCTGTTTAAAAATGTTTACTTCAAACTCTTCAGCTCATAAATTCATTTTCTTATTAACAATCATTTATTTCTTCTTGGCTTATATTACTGGATGTCCAGTATAGCTATCATTTGTAAGTATTTAGAGGTACAAAAGAATCCTACCAGATACCCTGGGATTGCTGATGACCTCTGCACAGAGCATACCATAAAATGGGCTGTGCTTGCTGTATATTATCTGTACGTATTTCCACACATTTTTCACCTTGCAACATATATTTATTTTTAATAGCACAGAATATATAGTCACAGAAAAACTCCTTTCAATTTTCTTTTTTCCCCAGACAAAACATTTTAGTTTTAGGAACAAGGTGAATGCATTTTACTAAAGCAATTTTATATATAATATAATAATTAATTTTCTTAATTTTAAATATTAAAATGAATATTAACTATTAATTTCTAGCCTGGGTTCAATAAATATGACATGCTTAATTAAATTATCTACAAAATGTGGTAGATTGGAAAAATAGTTCTAATGAGATACTAAGCCAGATTTGAAGTTCCAAGATTCCTACGGGTCAGAAGATGCACAACACAAATACACCTCATCCCTTCAGTACCTTTAATTATTTAGTTTTACTTATCTATTAGGTTCAGAAACATTAACAAATTAGGAGAAGAAAATGTGTTAGGTTTTGGAATCAGTAAGAGAATTTTCCAACATTGAATGCTACCTTAAAAACAATTAAGTAAAGATCCCACTGTTTCAGTATCACTTGTGTCCCATTATGATAGTGAGAGCTTTCAGCAGCAATGTGCATTCCTTTCTCTAAGAAGTGCACAACTAAAAGTGAGATCCTCTCAAAGAAGCATCAGCTCTGATCTCTGCCCGCTATGGGGCTTTGGACTTAATAGCACATCTCCTCAAAAACTTTCAACTCACCTTTTCCTCTCCATTCAATCATTGTATCAGAAATTATATGACTAAAAAGTACTTCACCTAAGGAGACAAAAATGCACTTTTTCTGAAGGACAGGACAAAACTGCCATTTGCCATTTCAGGATACCATCCATTAGTAAAATAAAACACTGCATGCTAAAAGAGAAGATTTACCACAATCTTTGGAATTGAAATGAGCTCAAAATCTCTGTGAACTCTTCAGTGCTCTTCTCAGTATATTTATAATAAAACCAAACAAAACAAACAAGTAAAAAAACCCAACCAAACCCAACCAACCCAAACCAAACAAACCCCAAACAAATAAAAAAAACCCAAATCAACACAACACCACCACCAAAACCAAACCAAAACACCCCTCCACCCCCCCAAAAAATAAAACCCATTACCAATAAAAAACAACCTCTTACTTTTAAAGACTACAATTCCACAAAGCGCTAAAGGAAATCTTTTTCCAGTTATGTATTTATGAATAGAATTAAAAATATGCAAATATTTCCACTACGTTCCTATTCTCCAATTCCCCACTTGTTAGCAGGAAAATTGCAGCCCTCTGATAACAATTTTACTGCTTATTACCTTTTATTATAAGTATGTTATACAAATATACTACTTGAAAGAATACCAATAATTACCCAATCCACTAGTAAGTTCCACTGTGACATGCTTGCCCTAGGCAAATTCTTGAAACTCATTCTACTTTATCCCGAAGAATGATCAGCTGAAATCAGGATTTTACGGAGAATAATTTACTGATTGTAGCATAACATGGTCAAACAAAATAAATCAGAGATAAAAGCAAACATACGGAAAACCAAGCAAAAACCATAACAAGTGTATAAATCACTAGGTCTTCAGTCTTTGGAGTGACGATGTTCAGTATGCCTCAGAATCAAGAACATTTTTTCCCGGAGCTAAGATAGAGCATTTCAGTGATGTTTTTACAGCAGTATCTTCTAAGGCAAAGCATGCAAATACTTACATGCCTGTAATACTTCTCCATTTAGACTGGACTGTAAATTAGAGCTTTGGAAATCAGGCCAACTATGGTCCAGTGTGTAATTCCACCACTCCAGAAGCAGAGTAAGACTCAAATTGGACAGACATAAGAAGCTGTCACAACTGCTCAAATCCTCAAGTGTACAGCAATGCTCCCAGGAATCTATTCTAAGGTTTTATTTTGGAGGGTGGAGATTCCCCTTATTTGTCTTTACTTTTTAAATCACTAATTTTCAAGCTTTGAAAAAGGAAAACTGGCTTTAAGGTATACGATGAACGATACCGCACCGATGTGACATGAAATGCTGAACCAGCACAGGCTCACTCTGCCACGTCACAGCGATACAGAAAGTTTCGTAGGATATCTTTCTCTTAGCAGATGTCAGATCATTATCATCCCCTCTCCACCAGTCAGATAAATCTGGTATCAAGTATCAAGCCAGGATAAGTACCGTAGTAACGTGGTCTCTCAATAATTGAACCAAAGTGCCAGAATGCAGTTAAGTGTGCTCCAGATTAAATTTATACTGCCGGGCTATTTGATAAGACAGAGATACAGCATTAGTGAACACAGAGTCACAGGCTTCAAACAACTTCAAGCATCAAGACCAATAAATACGAGTTAGCTTTTGCTCCATTCTTTGCACATTCTTCTGGTTATTTTACTATCATTAGCTGGAATTCTGCATGGGATTCACACTTAATATTTCATGGTGCACTCGGGCAGATGTCATCTTAGCGGAAATGTTGATAAATGATTTTTGAATAGTGTTCTGCCATTTTATTTTTACATCTACTTCTGAAATTGTATGAAACCACAGTGGTACTTAAATTAAAAGTAAAGTGAAAATCCCCCAAAGATTTTCCCCTTTTTTTTTTTTTTTTTTTTCTTCCCCGCTCCATATGGAACCATTTTCCCTTATGTTCTTATCTATTTTTTACCAGCCTTCATGCAGAGATCACACTAAGAAAGTCCCCATATTGCTGGTTTTGCTGAGACAAACATTTGGAGAAAATGCTTTTTAAACTATCCTGTTCCCTATATGAAGAAGGTGGGGAGGAAGAGCCCTGATTTTACAGAAGCCTAGAAAATCACATGAATTTTGCACAAAAGTTTAATGGAGATTAGAGGGAGCAATCGGAAAAGACAAAATATTTGTCACTTGAAACTACCTAGATTGAGAAAGTGTTCTGTTTATGTTCCTCCTCAAAATGCATTTTCCACATGTTTGAAAAGTTAAAGCACTCTGAAGGATTTGGTTTTGATCCAGATGACATAGTTTCGTATCTTTCCAAAGACAACCATTAAATGAAGTTGAATGGATAACTTCATAAACTATTCTATAAAAGGAAGATAAGAGCAACTGTATTTTCAATAATTTGACTCCAACTTACATAAGCAAAAGAAGAACACACAAAACCTTTTGTTTCATTATGTATTGGAAGAGTCAGAGAATCAGATCACATACAGGAATATTCTTCTGTGCGTTCAGCTTTGTACGCTTGGTCATCTCCATACATAACTTGAGAATTATCTTTTAAAAATACGGTCAAGTATCTGGCTTTCCAAACTTCTGCATTAACTAATGTTCAGTTATTAAATACAGATACTTCCAGGAAAGTAAAAGACAAAAATAACTGGTATGACCCAGTCTTTGATTCACCTACTTAAGTATTCTGAAAAGAGTTTTCATTCCTCTGTAGTAGCTATCAATCAGACACACCACTTTGCATAAAACTTTAAATAAAATAAAATGGAACAGGAATATGTGATTTTCCAGTACTGATCAATAGTTCTTAATCAAAATGTGACAGTCTAACTCACGGTCTGCAACCTGATATGAGGTGGAAAGACAAGGTTATTGAGAAACAAGCACTAAATGCTGTTATCTGTAATATTGATACGCCCCATGTAATGCCTACGAAGCGTGAGTAATGAGCTAAAAGCCATACAATAAAGTCTGCATATAGTAGGCCCTTCTTTTGGGTTTACTGCATTGTTTACGCTGGGTGGCAACTAATGATTAATTTTATTTTTACAGAAAAGCTCTTGAAGATAAAAGGCATGTGATACTTAAAAAAAAAAAAAAAAAAAAAAGAATTCAATTAAATTCCTAAGGCAAAAGTGAAAGACAAAGCGAGCTGGAAACATAGTGCTAATCATGGCCATGCTTTGAGGTTCCTCTAGTTGTTCCAGAAGCTTTCCCCTCAGTACTGACGACTGTCCTGCTATTTACTGTGCTGTCCTGGGCTACTGTCACAATTAGGAGGCTATCATGGGCTGGGACAAGCTTCCTTTACCAGGGTTCATGGAACAGAGAAGATGAGATGCCAAGTTCCATATTATTTCTTTGGAGGATATAAACTCAGGCCACTTCCAAAAGGCAGAGGAAGTATTTTCAGCTACTTAAAAGTTTTTTTCAGCTTTTAAATAGAAGTACAGTCCTAATTGAGAAGTAAAATGAATTTTTGGAGCTATTTATTTCTGGTTATTTTAACTTTGTGTCTCTGTCCTCTCGCCTTTGTTTCCTTTTTGTTACTAGTAAGAATAAAACGGTCCTTGCTAAAATTGCAGTTCTGGAATCAGGAATTTTGGTGGGTTTTTTTTTCCCCAAAGGCTTCCTGTGCAGCCACCAGTAAGCATCTTAACATCTACATCACTTGTCACAGCTGTTAAAAGAACTTTACTTTTATATTTATCTGCTTTACAGAGAGTTTCTTCTCTTCTTTTGCCTGTAATTCTTAATTGCTGACAATTTTAATCCATTAATGTTTGTAAAGAATTTGAGGATTTCAGGATGAAAGGTGCAAGAGAAAATCAAATTATTTTGTGGTAGAATGCTTTAATTAAAACACCATGCAATGGTTGCAGATAAACTGCTCTTTCTTATGATCTATATTAAAAATGCTCATCTGTCCTTATACAGCAAGAGACAGGCTCTTCTCAAACATAAGTCATATGAGGATCCTGACTTTAGCTGATGCTGTTAGGCCTGAGAGGAGCTTCCCTCTCCAAAAATGCTGAAGGGAACTTACTCAGTTTACCTGCCACCTTTGTGAATATCTTCCTTTGATATCTAGTCCCTAATGTTAATTAACTGTGTCCCTTATTTTAGCGTCACTACCAACCCCTAATAGTGCTAAGAAAAGCAGCCTAGTAAATGAAAGAGCAAATGGTGGGTTGAGAAGTGTTTGTCCTTTCTTATTCACAGGTCTCTTCTAATGTTATACCAGGATATCAGGATTTTTCAAGCTCTCCTGAAAAGTTATTGGGGAAGATTTTCAAATGAAGCTGAATTAAATCAAGATCATAAGCCAGACTGTGCTTTAGAAGACCGCTGTTTTCTACCATCCATCCTAGAGTCTTGACTGTGGCCCTATTTAGTTTTACCACCTTCATCGGATTGCAGCTTTTCCCTGCTGCAGACAACTGCTTCATCGACTCAGCAGGGCCTCCATTTCCAAACAAGACCCAGCCTCTAAGCAGAACAAAATGTTCTAGCAATCATCCTAGAACTTAGCAGATGTAAACCACTTGCTACTGGTTCTGGTTTATTGCTGAAGCATCTCCTTTTATTGCTTCCCAAGGGATGCCTTTCATGGTTTACCCCCTAAAGGCTCTACCTTTCTTCTCCCTGGTTTATCATTGCTTCGAGAATCACCACCATAGTTATGAAACAATAACAGATTCAGGGTTGTGTACATACCTGTTCCACAAGTACGGAACAAGTTGTCTAAGGGCAAGAAAATTCATTAACACTGTATACCTTATTCATTATAATCATCTAATTTGGAAAGCCTTTTCATGGGTAAATGGACCTGAGAAACAGATGAGAGATTACACATTTGCTAACATATTCATACAGATGAGCCTCACAAAACAAGAAAACAGGACCAACCTGCTGAGACTAGTTTGTAGACTACCACAGACACGTCAGATCTGGAAACAAATCCCCCCGATTACGACAGCATATGTTTTGCATATGGTGGAAATGAACATCTTTTACGCAGAGAATTTTCAAATAGAGAAAAAAAATCTCATTATTTTGTAGAGGTTGGTTTTTGTTGTTGGTTTTGTTTTTTTTTTTTCCTGGTGTGGGTTGGTTTTTTTTGTTTTTTTTTAATAATGCTACTTATTTTAATAATGCTAATTATTGTGATTAAATAGTAAACATATAACGTCTTCCTCTTTGATTGATGAATTTATTTTTTTTTTTCCATATAAAAACTGCCTCAATTTCTCTACATATCTCTCAGACTGAGGATCAGTTATATCGTAATTTTTGCTGTGTAATATCTTTGTTAACTGCATGGACATATATACCCAGAATGTCATATCTATCATTTTACAGATAGTGATCTATCTTTCCAGATGCCTCCATTCACTTCCTCTCGATAAATTTCAGTGCTGGACATTGTAAAATATTGCTTACCCTCCACAAAGAGACAGAATTTTATATAATAAAATATAGTAAACAATAATTCTGTGATTCTGTGAATTTTGACACGATCAACCTTGGATGGCTGAAGAATCAAGGAAAGAAGAGAAAGCAGTTGTGGGGAGGAGGAACAGCAGGTTCACTGAGGATACCTGTCTCAGAACTGAGAAGGGGAGCTTTCTAGGATCAATGGCATTCACATCTCATTCAGGGCAAAATTTTGGCACTCTCTTCATCCAACCATACTTAGGATCCCACAACGGAACTCGTTAATGAAATTCTCTCTCACGGGTAAAAATAAAAAACCAAAAAATACTGAATATGAATGTGGAAGAAAGGCAATTTGATGTTTGTAATTATCGAGGTAAACTCCATGACCTGCTGAATGTATGCAAAATAGACCGTGGATGGTGTATATAAAAGTGGCATGTGCAGAGAATAAGAGCAAGTATTGAGACTTCTTTCTGATAGAGCAAGTCATCATACCAAATCCCTACCATGAGCAACAAGGGGGCTTCGTTGAAAGGTAAGACTTTTGCCACTCACTTGCTGATAACTTTTATATTTCTTTACATTTAGACTGAATTGGGAAGTAACTGAAATGTAACAGCTCTAGAAACAGAGGTCTTCCAACCACCAGGAATGGTGAAACTTGCCTCCACCTCAAGTGTTTAGTATCCAAAGGTCGAAATTAGAAGGAAGCTTGATCCCTTTTTTACTCAGTCTTTTGTCTCCTAAGACTACATTTCCACTGGGCAGTGTCACAGAAAATTGCCTTGAGGGATGTGTCACCTGTGCACAAAAGACTGGATCCAGACTGTTTTGCTACACCACTCAGAAGGCAATGTCTAAAAGTCATTATCCACAAGTCTACAAGTGATGTAGGAATTTCGAAGTGAATGTTTTCATAACCATCTTCAACTTTCTATGCCAAGTCTCAAGTCTTCTTATTCACAGAATTATTTCCCAGAGTACTTTCCTAACTGCAGCATGAGGCATGTACCCTCTTCATGGCAGAGCAGGGAAGCTTACTTCAATATTGTGTAAATGTATTTTTATTTAACTTAGAGCTGGAAAGAAATTTATCACATGATACCATTAGGGACAGCTCTGCTTATAGATGGAGTACTCTAACTTAGCATTTAAGTCTAGTGAACCAATGCAGGTAGCTGACCAATTCCCAGAACTAAAACTCTTACAGCACAGACCGGTGTTCTTTGCATAAGTATGTTCATCTACCAAATATTTAAATATTTGCTTTTAAGGTTTTACATTGTCCTTCCATGCATATTTTATTGCATTAAATAGAAAACCTGACCCTCTGAAGTTAATATTGAAAGTTTCAAACAGATGAGATTTTGTGTTATACATAACAAAAAGCTCAGGAGAGAAGACACAAGTTCTCTCTGATTTCTTAGCAGTAGGCAATTTAGGGTTAAACTTAAATAACAAAGCAGCACAGCTGCTGGAAATCTTCTGAAGGAACTCCCAGGACAATCAAAACTTTAAGAGAGTGACCTAATCACCCTCCCACAAAAATAATTTAAACACCAAATGTTTGCAGAGAAGAAAAGAACCTGTGGGAGAAAGAAAGAAAAAAGAAAAACCAAAACCAACAAAAACCCATTAAAAAAAACCCCAAACCACAACAAAGCAGACCAATCTATTTTCCAAACTTATATATCTGAGCAAATAAAATTATGTATCTATATTTACACTGTGAAGAAGTTTGATTTTTTTCTTCCATTTATCACTATGTAATAAAGTCAGGCACAGTAGTAACAGACTTTGGAATACAGTGTACACTGCAACACACTTGTCTTCTCAGACTGTGTATCAGGGTCTGCTGTACAGACATGATTATAGAGGGGAAAAGGGACAACAGGATTACAGTGCTTACCTGATTTTCAGCAGGGGTTCTGAGCTATGTGACAGCAGAGCCAAAATCATAGCTACTTTTACATGCACATACAAGTCAATGTGATTCCATTTTTTGGTTTGCTTTAAACCTCGACAGATTTGTTGCTGGTGGTCCTTCTGGTGTCCAACATGCTCCTGACAAAGGAAGGAGTGACCTCCTTGCCAATCTGCCCCAGTGGAGCTGTCAATTGCCAAGTTTCTCTTGGGGAACTTTTTGACCGGGCAGTTAAACTTTCACACTACATCCACTTCCTCTCTTCAGAAATATTCAATGAATTTGTAAGTACTCTGCCTTTTCCTAGGAGTGAGAAAATAGAAAAATGCAGTTCAATACCTTTTAAAGCAGAAACATATGTTAACACATTAAATCATTCAAGAAGTAAACAAATACAACTGCTGCACGGGCAGTGATAGTCCCAATGGTGACCAAATCTGTGTATAGTGCTGTCCATTGCTAAGATCCCCGACCCTGCTAAAATAGCATTTTCCCATCATTCTTTATCTGTGGGACAAGCTTGTATTTGCTAGGTGCCAGTTTCACTCTAAAGATGCACCATAAACTTTTGACCTTTACTGCCTAAAGGCAGCGATAAAAGCAACGGAACAACAATTAGTTAATAAGGTGTTTGAATTGAAGCTCTTCTTTCTTATCTGTTTCAATAACGCCTGTCCTTGCTGGTCTGCAGGATGAACGCTATGCTCAGGGCCGGGGGTTTATTACAAAAGCTGTTAATGGCTGCCACACTTCCTCCCTAACCACTCCTGAAGATAAGGAGCAAGCTCAGCAGATTCATGTAAGTCCCATTTCTAATGTCATTCAGCGTGAGAGAGAGCAAGGGGAGGTGGGGAAGAGGGAGGGTGAAGGCACAGAGAGGAAGGAGACAAAGCAAGAGGGAAATCTGCTCAACTGGAACAAAAAAGCCAGGAAGAGGAAAGCACCAAAAACCCAAGAAAACACAATTTAACATTTGCTGCTACTAAGTTACTGACTATACAGAATACATAATTAGCAGTAACTTTCATCTTCCCCTCCTTTTCCTGTATGTTACATTCAGTCACTGCACCTTATTTCCAGTTCCAATATAACCTCACGGAGCAGTGCCAGTTACCATGCTTGTACAGTACTGAGACCACTACAGCTTTTGAGTGTTATCTTGAAACATCGCATAGACAATTGTTATATTAACAGTCGTAAAAATACATTGGCTAGGTAGGCAGATGTAGCTGAAGTAGATGGAGTATGTAGTAGCTGTAGATGAAGCATGTAGCTTTCCAGTAATTCAAGAAAATCCCCCTTGGCATTAGTAAACAAATGCTAAATAAATATTCCTGCTGTTACCAGTGGTCACATCATCATCCAAATACAAAGACTCTAGCGTGAAATATTTGAAAATACTTGTAAAGAGAAACATGCTACACATATCAATTTAACAACCATAAACGTCAGGGAAGATGAAGATAAGAGTTGTGCAGCCTGTGCTCACAGATACAATTTGAAAATCCTCTGGAGAAAAGAAGGGAAGAAAGAGAAAAAAGAAAAAAAAAGGCAAGCACAGGTATATGAATGGGAGTGTGCCAGGGAGAAATTTTTATCATTTTCATGGTGGTGATATCTTTGCAATCCCAGTATCACCATCAGAAATTCTACTGGGAGCAATGGAATTCACAGCCCCGGGTACATAACAAGTATGATTGTGTTCAGAACCAATGTATCTAGCAAAGAAAAAAAAAAAAAAAATCATTAAATACTACCATAATCACAAGATTTATTATTTTTTTTCCCCCAAAAGAAAGGACAAATTTTAAAGCCAGAGAACTGGAATTACCATTGTTCAAAGGGGAGGACAGATGAGTTATGTAGAGGCAATAAAAGCCATTTAGTGGTTTACCATAATGTGCACCTTCTATACAGTACTAAACTTGTTTGAAAAAAAAATCATTGGATTTTAAAATGTTCATCAAAAAATCACATAAGGCATTCTGGTTTTTGGGTTTGTTTGGTTTTTTGGGGTTTGTTTTGGTTTGGTTTTTTTTACAGAGATGAAACACCAGTTGTGCTTGTTAGCTTTTAACACAGAGAGGGTTTAATGATATTTTCCTTTACAATGCTGCAACTGCTTGTGCTAATATTTGTAAAACACGACGAAAACAATGACAATCTTCAAGAAAGCAATTGCACAGAGGTATCTAAGAGCAGGTAACAGGGCACATTCAGCAGTAGGTCCTGGAATAAGTTCCCAAATCATGATGAGGACATTTCTCTAAATGCCTCCTAATGCTGCCAGCATTTAACCTTCGTATTTTAATTGCTTTTTCTTCACGTGGGTGAGCAGCATGAAGACTTACTGAATGTAGTAGTGGGAGTGCTGCGCTCCTGGAATGATCCCCTGATCCATCTCGCCTCTGAAGTACAAAGAATCAAAGAAGCTCCAGACACCATCCTCTGGAAGGCTGTAGAGATTGAAGAACAAAACAAGCGGCTTCTAGAAGGCATGGAGAAAATAGTTGGGCGGGTAAGTATCAGGTCCTTAACATCCTTCCAGCCCACTGCTGTAAGGAAGACACATACAGAGATAGGAATAGGAGAGGAAACAGCAGATGTGAAGGAAAAAGAGGAAGCCAATATAGCTGAATCTGAGAACTTTTCAGCTTTCTTCTTTCAGCTTTTCTTCTGCTACCTTACAATTTCTAGAGAGCCGATGGGATACAACTGGCATAGCATAACCCAGTGTGCTCCCAATCGTGCTTCAAGAGAAGGTGTAATCATCAGGACTGGTAATCCTCATTCTATCTTTGAACATGCAATCCTGATTTTTAAAGGATGTGTCTGTGTTTTTTCACATGCACATATTTATACGTACGTTACAGCATATTTACACATATCTGTATATATACAGGTATTGTGTACAGTTTTCAGAAACAGATACTGTGTTTAAATCCATTTGGGAAGTCTGACCTTTTGCAAAGATGTGGCACACAGCAAAGTTAGCAAGTACGGTACCTCTTATTTCTTTTTTTGCACCATCCTGGTTCATCTAAACTCTGGCTCTGACTTGTTTCCCTGTCCACTTGTAAAGTTAGACAACAAGGCTGTCTGGTGACAAAACCCATACTCAAATACCCCTTGTTATCAGTAATTGATTGAAAGCTTTCCTGAATAAAATCAGCTCTAGATTATTTATTTTTAAAGGGGCCTCTGTTAGCCCCTAATTATATCATTCTGTCAGTGAGCTGGATGTTATCAAGAGGGTCTGACTTTACTGCTTTTTGCTTAGGCTCTGAACGGTTGAACAGCATTAAGAGTGTCTACCATTTTCCACTGGCTCACTCATGGTCTCTCTCTCTTTCAGTTAGGTGTCTCTTTACTCAGAAACCTTAGCCCATCCAAGAGACAAATACATTTATCAGTGTAATCAAATACTTCTCTATCCCATATCCACATGTGAAAAGGGTGCAGGTGAGGATCCAAGATAACAGTAGAAGTCAGGTCCTGCTACAGTTACGCTGTCACTGCCTTCTCATTCATGGGATTCACAGAAGGTTGTTGAAGACAAGACTGGCAAATTCATTAGTGTCAAACCACATTTTTGACTGATAATAGAGCTATCTTTTTTTTTTTTTTCCTGTTGCTTAAAGTGATAAGAGGCTCCACAGATACTCTCCTATGTGGAAAGTACAACTGGTAGGAAATAAGGAAGATGCAGAAGCACTACTAGACACAGACTTCTTTTCTGCTATGGAAGGTAGATTTCTCTGATATGAGAAAATTAATGATTGTCTCACTAATGATTGTCTTATAAGAAAACCCAAAACAATCTTCACCTCAGATATTAGCTCACTACATCAGCTACTACATATAACTTTCTAACATTAGAGGTCTCTGTATCACTCAGCATTTTCAATGTTTAAGGAATCTGAGGTACAACGCATCAGATCTGTCTGGTAACGTGTTACTGAAGCTGCCTGTGTCAGAGAGATCACCTAAGAGATGGGCTGAGGCAAAGCTGCAGATACACAAAATGAAGTTCAAGGAACAAGTGCTAACAAGGATTTCAAGGTGGAGGGAACCAAAAAGAGATGTCACTGATGAGTCCATGTGTGAAGGAAGGTTTGATTTCTCTGCAAAGTCAGATTCCACTGGACATTGGTTAACACATGAGTTCTCCTAAAACGTTCATGACATAGTTAAAGTTTTCATGTATTTTAGGGAAATAAACTGAAAAATCTGACAAATTCATTCAAAATCTGTATGAAGACCTAGGACATTATACCAAATAGTGGGAACCATAACTTTACAAGCCATACACTAGCAGCTAGCAGTGCTCGAGGCCAGAATTTTAAATGTTCTGTCAGATTCACTATCATTTACTTACAGTGTCTTTTTGTGTCTTTAGATTAATTCTGGTGAGATCGGAAATGAAATTTACTCTCAGTGGCACGGCCTTCCATCCCTGCAGCTCGCTGATGAGGACTCCAGACTCTTTGCCTTTTACAATCTGCTGCATTGCCTCCGCCGAGATTCCCACAAGATTGACAACTATCTCAAGCTTCTGAAGTGCCGCCTAATCCACGATAGCAATTGTTAAGTGCTCACGGGCCTAATCACTTACTGAAATAATTCACCATGGTGTTCTTGTTGCTTTGCCACCTTTCATTGCAAACTTTATGACAATCCATGCTGTACAGTATCAGGATCATAAGTAACTTCCAGGCGTGTTTGTGTGAATTCTGGCTGCAATTATTATTACCATTTAACTTAGTGTTTTAAAATATTATAAATTACCCGTGTGACAAGAATATACTTTTCTGTCTAATCTCCTCACCTAGTAGTATTTCAGTGATAACAAGATTATGCAGATACAAATAAAAAAAAAATTATATTAAATCCAAAAGCACAGAGTGGTATCAGTGAATGAAAAATAGCTGGTATTGGTTTATATCTTTAGCTATAGCTTCTCTTTTTCAATCTCTGTCTCCAGTTACTGATGACAGGATATCTTACTTCCATTGCTCTTTACCCCTCCTCCTGAAAAAGAGGGAAATAAAAAAGGAGGAACATTAAAAAGCAGATTAATTACCTACTATACTAAACTATCCTACGCTAAAAGCATGGCCCGAAATCCAGTCTACTTGGATTGATGCTTTCACTGTACAAAAACAGAGTAGGCAGAGAAAGGTAAGAATTCCATCCTGGTTCACATAGCCATTGATTCCCCATGCAGTCCATGGAGAGAGGAGACACATTCTGGCTTTTAAGGACCAATATCTAAATTTATACTGACTATTTGGAGAAGCATTTCCAAAGCAAACTTTGTTACATTTGAGGTGAATATCTGAACACAAAGGAACTAATAGGTTTCAGTAGGTCCCAGTAGGAAATGCTGGGCATACATATCATCTCCACCTTCCCTTCACATTCCTCAGAAGCCATGTGGTGGTTGCAGTTGCTCAGAGAACTTTCAAGCTACGAAAAGACACCAGCTGAACCAAGGTGTTTGCTGTCCTAAACCCAAAGTGTCTCCACTCACTTTGGATTTAGTCACACTCGAAGTTTTTAGGGCACTCATTTCAAAATGCTACGGTTAAACTTTGGAAAATTGAGAGACCAAAACAACTGACTACTTTTGAAACAAACAAATAAATAAATAAATATCTCTGGCTTACAGTCACACAGCAAGTAAGAAGCCAAATAGCAGTTGCAGCCATTAACCATATCTATATACTGTCTTTGTAAGCCATAGACAAACTCAGCCTTGGTTTCATCACACAACTTCAGCAAAGAGACACTTCAGTTCAGATCTGCTCCTCATGGATTTAGCTTCCCACCAGACAAGCCTGCTGCATTGCTCCAGAGTTGATCCAGCCTGGAGGAAGAGTGAAACACCAGAGAAGACAGGGCTTAAGAAGATGAGGGCTTAAGCCTCTCATTACCATAACAGAATAAGCCCAACCATAATAGGTATTTACATAAGAGATTAGATAATACCAACTGCTAGGAAGGTCTCATTTTGGCCATCTCTGTAAGGATGTAATGATACCTGTATTTCTAATTATGTGTGTGTACATATATACAAGATGGCCTTTTAATCTCTTCACATTTTCAATTATTGAATGTCTATTGATACTCTGGATAAGTATATACTAAGCCCATTTTTTATATATATAAAATCACGTGTACAGCAAACAAATTCCTTGTTGGACAGTCATAACTGACATCTTTCGTAAGCTTTGAAATGCACAACACTCAGGGCATATGCAGGAGTATCAACACACAGCTGCACAGCACCACAGTCAAGGAAGAAAATGGGCAAAATTTGCCAGGCAAAATGCAAGTGCCCAGACTAGAATTTAATCTGGTCGTAATATCCTATTTTCTGTTGTAATGCCAATGGAGGGAAAAATGCTTTTTAAAGGGAAAAAAAGAAAAAAAAAAAAATCTCCTTTGTAATTTTCACAAGTGCTTAGAATTACACTGTGAGTTCTTACTCAAAAGAAAACATGAATAATGAGACTACTCTGTATTGAGCTGGAAAAAACAATTACGTCTCACTGAGTAAACTCCTACCTCAGAATCTCTTTAGAATTCAAAAGAAACTTGATTAATAGGGCAGTCATTCATAATTTTACACTTTCATGACTAGATCTAAAACAATGACTTTCATTAACTGCTAAAAAATTACAGTGCTAGAACAATAGTTTAAAACCTGCATGCACCGGTTTATTATAGCCTGGTTTAGGACAATTATGAGTTTTTAATTTCATAAAGATAGAAGAGAATGACAAAAAAAAACCCAAACCAACCAAACAAAAGATTCTCAACAACTGAAAAGCTATCTGGTTTACAGCTGTTTGGCTAAAGGGTATTTAAAAGTGATCTGGTTAATATTCTGAGTCATCACAGCTGTCACAGAGACAGAAAGATGTCAAACCCCATGAAGACATTCAAAGCTACACCTTCATTATCAAGCGCCCTGGCACAGACAATGCCTTCAAACTCCATGTTGAAGTCGTAATATATATAGGCCAATTAGCAATTCTGGGGTCTTTTCAGTTGCTAATTGGAATAATACATTCTTATCTCAACTAATATTTTCTTAATTAGTACATGCTTGTAAGTCCTGAGCAACTACTGTCTTTTGTCCAGTAAAGATACATAGCAAACCCCTTGTATAAAACTGAATTTAGAAGAAGCACGTTCTTTCTAAATGAAGGAAACTGATATCAATAAGAGGTTTTTTCCAAATGTATTAAATTCTGGCTACTTCAAGTTTCCAGCACTAGAAATGACTGATTTTCTTATTATTTATTCAATACCCAAATTGACAGTATTTAAACCTCTGATGCTTTGTTTAGTTCAGTTTGTTTAAGATTGCTTAGGGATAAGAATGGAAAGGAAAGGTCCACATGGCTGAAATATAGGCTCAGCCCTGTTCCCTGTGAAAATTATACTCAAGCTTCCATAGCTGGCACTAAATTTAAGATAAGACTTTGTGATACCAAATCTAAATGGTGTGAAGTTCAAAGCAATTCATCACTGAGAGCATTTATCACTGAACATAACAGAGCAATAGAGATATGCAAAATAAAAACCTACCTTGCTATTCATGACTTGTGTCTAGACTCTAGGACTACATCCAACCATTGGAGCAAAACAGAAATAATTTTGAGGATGATTTAAAAGCCAATAAGGGAAGATTTTACAGACAGTGTATGTCGTTTGGAATAATCTGCTTAACTAGGAATGTAGTAATCTCTACCTTCCTTTTTGGTTTTTTGGTTTTTTTTTTTAAACCTCCAACGATTTAACTTCTAGCCAAAAAAAAAAAAAAAGAGTCTAACTTGGCAACTCATCTGTACAACACAGCTTTCCTTCACAATATTATTACACAGGTAATCCACGATTCTAATAACAAGGGATACAGCGTAGAAACCACGCATATCTTCTAAGTTTAATTTCTGAACAACAGGAATTCTCTGAGGGCTCCATTTTAAACTGAGTCTGCTTCATTGTAAATGAAATGTATACAAACAACAAACTATGTCAGAGATATAAAATCAGTAATGATACTTACATATAAATAAACTATAGAAATCAAATACTACAATCATGCACGGGAATAGCATCACAGACATACACATTCCCACTGAAAGTAGGGGGTTTAGTGATCTGTAAAGCTATTTACATACTTGGCTATTTCTATCTCAAGCTTTTAATGAATTGGGCCTGGAAATTACTCTGGTAAACCTTGAAGGCTGAAGTTGAGCCTCAATGTTCAATTCAATTGAAATTTAAGACTGACCATCCATAGGTTTATATTAAGTGCTAACAAGAGATTTTAAACTAGTTTTAAAACATAATGATACCTTTTTGAAATTCCTTATGCTCATATTCCTCCTTAGGAATGACTAAATTGAAATAAACACCAGTCTTGGAAAAGATTAGGAATGTCACCCATGGTTTCCCAATTTTTTATCCCCAAACAACTCAATGACTATCAGATAACATTTAACAGTCTCTACTAGCATTAGGATTTTAAGGCTCTATTTAGATAGAGTCCTCCATAATGGAAGATTTTAAACAAAATGTACATTTTTCTCATAGTGGTATTTCCTTTCATGTATTCAACTATAACGAAGAAATGAAAACAGATCAGTAATGGTGCCTAATGTCCTCTGAAATATATCATTTTCTACACAGGTGAAAGCAGTACAAACTATTCTTGGTTTTGGTGAAAAAAGGTTCAGAGACCTGTCCCATTTTCTTTGATTTTTTTTTAAATATTTTTTTAAGGTCCCACAGACAGATTCAGTGGAACACAAAGAAAATATGATGCCCTTTTCAAGGAAAATACAGAGCCCATCTTTCAATCTATAACATTATTGGGCATTGAAGAAAAAAACAAACCCTGTTGCTCACTTTGTCACTAATTCTCTTTCATATCATCATGTTTATGCTCTTTTAATCGTGCAAGACACGCTAGAATCTCATGCTAACATCCTTTTTTTTGGGAAGAATAAATTGTCATTGCATACTTCCTTCTAATTTATCCATCCAAAAGAGAATTGCAGGATATAATCACCTTTTGTTCCTTTCCTCATGAAGGAGTTCTGAAGTTCTTTCACCGAGCGGTAATATTTTATATTAGTATTGTCCAGTCCACACATCATCTTATTTTTCTTCCTTCATACACAGGGCGAGTCTTAACAAACTAAGCGAAAGCAGGTTCTAGAAAGACTTCCAGGGTCACAGAGACACTTGGTCTCTGGCTCTCTGTCGATACTGATGAATATTCACTGACAGATGAATGTTCACTTCCTATTTACTATTCACACTGAGCCTCACTTACAAGTCCTGCAGACATGTCTTGGACAGAGCCCTTTGCTAGGAACTCCTATATTTGACAAGCATTTAAAAATGATAGCATAGCCACTAGACAAAATTTGTTAAACACCACCTTTACAACAAGCATTTCTTTGTTTTATCCAGCCTGCTGTAAGAAAGTGCTTTGTCAAGCATAAAAATGAATAGTATTTACCGACAATATTTAATAGTAGCTGTCCCTTAAAAATTCACTTTTCCTGTCAAACATCACCACACTAATTATGGAAACACTTTTCCCTTTTTAATAAATGATAGGGTTCATTACACTGAAGAGTTCAGATCACTTATTAATTCACATGAGTGACATTATGAGTCATCAAAAATGCTAAGAGCACTCACTCTAGCATGGCAAAGAAGCTATAAAACTCATATCATTTGTACCATATATCACATGTTGCAAAGCAGTTTGCAGAATACAAAATACATAACATACATGTGCATGCAGTGAATAGGAATTAGTCTGTGTGCTAAACAACTACCTCTAAAAACATTCTCATTTGCTGACAGTTTTTTCCACTGTTAAGCTGATCACCTCCCTACAGCTTTCAGTGTCAAATAAGTCAGAAGTTAATAACAAATATTGTAGTTTTTACAGTAATAGCAGCATTTTAGACCCACTCTCAAACAAATCACTGTGACTGTACGCTAACAGAACAAGTAAAGGGTCCCTTCCCAGCAAGGTCCTGCTCTGTTTACTTATAATTCAAACAATAGGAATCAGAAGTATGCAAAGGGTGGTTTCTCTCTATCATTCTTTTCACTATATTGCTAAGGTAGAAATAATTCCTGAAATATATCTTGATATTATTGTGCTTACCTTTACTGACTTCATGTTTGAAAGCACTGTGCATGGTTTGCAGGATTAGGCCAATAATCATACATGACAATAGGCCCTTTCTTTAGCCAGATGATTGAAATAACAATAATCTTCCCCAGGAGGCATTCTTGGGAGATTTCCAGCCTGATTTCACGGACAAAAATAGTTCATATAACTCAAAAAAGTTTCCAAGCCTTTTGATGATTATCCAAGCCTAACTAAAGCCTCAGAATCTTTTGGATGTTCCAACATCCTGGACCTACAGCACATGTAATATAAGTTAATATGACAAAAGTTACTTGAATTAATTTGATTTGTATCATATCTTCATGAGACCCATGCAATAGAGATGATGGGTCCTTACGTCCAAGCCAATGCAACAAGCTGCTCAGCAATTAAAGTGGCTTTTGTGTTATTTGCAAGGAATCTGTTCTTCTGTGCCCCTGTTGCATCAAAGTGAGAAAATAAAAAAAGATTATGTTCTTTGTCATCTTGCACTAGAAAATACTTCACCGTATTAGAAAATTCTCTCATGCTCTCTCAAGGGCCATGTGAAGGAAGAAAGTGCAATGCACAGCCTGGGTTTGAGAGATTAGCTTTTGATGGATGGCACCATGAAAAATGTAAAGCAAAAATATCAGAAATGGTTTGCAAGAAATTTAGGATACCCACTTATTTTTATTTTCACTTGAGATTCCATCTAAGTCAAAGTAAGGTTTAGGCAAATGTAAGACATGAAGAGACATACAAAAGCAAGTCTTGAGGCTTTTAATACAGTGGTAGACAGTAGCATAGTCCTGCAAAATATGTTTTCTGTCCCTAGACAATCCTTCTTATGATTGTCATAACACACACATAAAAAAAGTTTCACTACTGCTCTGAGACGGAAAAGTCATCTGTGTTCATATCATGCACATCACCTTATTATCAAAGCATCACATACATGATATAGCCTCTTTATCAAAGGGATTATGAATCCTGTCTTCACCTAAATTAAGGGTAATATTAAATCTTTACTGTCATGGTATAAATCTGACCGGGAACAAAACAGCAGAGCAAAGCTGTAGAATGCTACCATCTTGAACATGCACAGCATCTTTTAGAGATGTGGTCAAGAAACACCACATGATCTCCTTCCAAGTGTGCACTGAATCATAAAATCATAGAACGGTTTGGGTTGGAAGACACCTCTAAAGATCACATAGTCCAACCACCCTGCAATGTGGTGGGACATTAAGTAGATCAGGTTAAAGTCCTGTCCAACCTGACCTTGAACACCTGTGATAGTGGGGCATTCACAACTTCTCTGAGCAACCTGTTCCAGTATCTCACCACCCTCGTTGTAAAAACATCTTCCTTTTATCCAGTCTAAAGCTACCCTTTTGCAGTTTAAAACCATTGCCACTTGTTACCACAGGACAAGACCCCCCCTTTACATACTGAAAGGCCACAAAAGTTCTCTCCAGAGCCTTCTCTTCTCCAGGTTGAACAACCCCAACTCTCTCATCCTGGCCTCTCAGAAGAGGTGCTTCAGCTCTCTGATAATTTTTGTGGCCCTACTCTGGACCTGCTTTAACAGCTCCATGTCTTTTCTTATACTGGGCACCCCTGAACTGGACACCCCAGAGCTGGACACAGTACTCTGGGTGAGGTCTCACAGGAGTGGAGGGGCAGAATCACCTCCCTTGCCCTTTCAGTCATGCTTCTTTTGATGCAGCCCAGAATACAGACAGCTATGGTGCTAGACCGGCTCATGTCCAGTTCAATCACCAGCACAGCCAAGTCCTTCTCCAAAGGGCTGACCCCAGTCCACTCATCCCCCACTCTGGGAATGATGCTGAGGATTGCCCTGCCCCAGGTGCATGACCTTGGACTTGGCCTCATTGAATCTCATGAGCTTTACATGTACCCACTCCTCAAGCCTGCCAAGGTCCCTCTGGATGACATTCCTTCCCCTTAGCAAATCAAAAGATGAAAAATGGATTTTTCATGTTTCACAGATGAAAGATGGTTTTGATTGAGTTTTAAGCTTAAAACTAATCAGCAAGACTTTTTTTACATATAGTTAATTGGAGACAGGGAAAACTGTATTTAAACTTAGTCTTCAATAGATTAATATGGCGAAAAGAAGCAGCACTCATAAGGCTGTTCTGGAAGCAGAATGTTATTTTATGTTAATCCATATCCATAATTAGTAACCTGAGACTTTTGTTGTTGTTGTTTTTTGTAAAATATAAAGTGTATCACATTTCAGTTGTACATATTGAAGGCATAAGATGTGTGTATTATACACACACATCTTTCCTAGAGCAATTTACAGGCAGGTAGACGTTCCCCAAAAGATCATAAAGTTAGGAACTTCTTAAGAAATGCTTTTTTATATTTCCCATCTTCTTTCAGTTAAAGAAACCCATGAAATGTGTTTTTTCACGTGCAATGAACATGTAGGAGAAAAGCTGACATTTAGCAAAGAAAGTCTCTCCGGTTTGTTTTCAACATTTCTTCCTCCCCACACAGAGATATTCAACCCACCACTTTCACAACAGGTCAAGAAATATTTCTCAGTGGGGAAAAAAGGATCAGAAAACCAGTAAGTATGACCATGTGTTAAGCAAAAGGCTTTGAGAAATGCAATGCTTTACAAAGTATAACAACACATAGTTCAAGTTGAAAACATAAATAGCAACTGAACAAGTAGCTTGATGCGTATCAGAAGAGGGTTCTTATTGAATTTTCGAAAAACAATCTTTTTTTCTTGGGAGTCTAGAAATAGTCACATGTCAGTTAAGTAACACAAACTTTCAAGTAACATCTAACAAAGATACATGATCCAGTAACACTGCGGGTAAAAAAGAAAGACTGACCTGAAACTTATCCCTGTGGCCAACACCTACAAAGCAGAAATACACAAGGATTACATCAAGGAAAGAGGGCTTTTTTTTTTTTTTTTCTTTCCATTCTATATAGGCTCATTCCCTTTAAAAATTAGCAAATACCTCCCTATGACAATTACTTACCAGCAGTTGTAAGTTATCAAGATTTCTCCAGCGAACCCTACTCAGATGGGTTATTTCTTTCAAGGGAAACCCAAGTTCAATGACATATTAAACATATCCTTTCCACCCCAGTGGACATTTCCAAAGAGCTTCCCTTTTTATCACCATCAAACCCATGGACTTGGAAATCCTGATGGAATCGAACCTAAACCGAATTACTTCTTCAAGCAGCTGTTACAAGGTAGTGTGCTGAAAAGCAGAAACAATGAAGGATTAAGCCTGTTTTACTACATTGGCACGGCCAGAAGAGGCAGCTCTGAAGCTCTGTAACAGCACTGACCATTGCTCAATGAAGAGCACAAGGCTCATCATCCCTCCAACACACCGCAGCCACCCTCGACACCCTTAGCGCAGGGCTATGCCTGTATAGGCCTGGAGAAGCCAGTGACAGGGAGGGGGACGAAGGCGAAAACCCCCACTCCCCCTTTGAAGGGGGGGTTAGGGCAAGGCAGGGGGTGAGGGTCCTGCTGCCTGCTGGGTGTTGCCAGGCAACTCGGGCCTTCCGTTGCCCCCCCCGGCACCTTCAGTTGCCCCCCGGGGCCTTCAGCAGAGGCTGAGGGGATTTGGGGAGCTGGGGAAGGATTTGTCATCAGGCTACAGAGAGCCAAAAACACACATCCCTTATTTACAATAGTGCAAGGGAACAACCACAGTGTCACTCCGCTGTCTAATTCAAAAGGGGGTTTTGTGGGTTTTGGTGTTTGGTGGTTTGTTTATTTGGGTTGTTTTTTTTTTTAATGTAACTGACAAAAACTGGCAACAATGCACAGTGTAAAAAAGTGACATTTTGACTCTAAGGGAGGAATTATTTGCAATTTGTTTTGAGCAGAAGCTTAGTTGATGTCAGATGTGAACCTCCAGACAATCATTAGTTTAAACTGCCTGCTATGTGTTTAAAAATTTCAGTCAATTTAGAACTGATCTGAATTGCAAATAGGATGGTAATAAGCCATTAGGGAATGACATATCTCTCTTTCACACTTGCAACCCTCTGCTTTAAGGGGTCTCAACTGCACCACAATAGGAAAATACCATTTTAGTCACGCATGTTGCTGACAAACATGGAAATGTTTGTCCAGCAGGTCAAGGGAGGTTCTCCTCCCCCTCTACTCTGCCCTAGTGAGACCACATCTGGAGTATTGTGTCCAGTTCTGGGCTCCCCA